>PVIU01009019.1:0-79663 GCA_004026605.1 Ondatra zibethicus | reverse complement strand
CCTTTGTCTGATGTGGGATCAGTGAAGATCTTCTCCCATTCAGTAGGTTGCCTTTTTGTCTTAATGACTGTGTCTTTTGCTTTACAGAAGCTTCTCAGTTTCAGGAGGTCCCATTTATTCATTGTTGCTCTTATTGTCTGAGCCCTTGGGGTTTTACATAAGAACTGGTCACCAGTGCCCACGTGCTGCAGGCTACTTCGTGTATTTTTTATGAGTGAAGAAATAGAAACTTCTAATTTTCTATGAAAAATTGAAACAAATGCTATTTTTGAAAGTGGGAAATTTGGTGTCAGAACTCAGAATTTCATTGGATGGACTTTATTGCAGATAAAAATTCAGTGTCAAACTCAGAATTCATTGGATGGGCTCCTTGCAGATGACTGTTGCAGTGGGCTAAAACAGGAATGAACTTAAGACAAATCAATAAAAGTTATCTAAGCAGAAGTGAGAAGCAAACGTTTAATTCACAGAACACACATAACTAAGATTATGTCTAACCGTCAAATATAAATACCATCTCAGAAGACAAGGAGTAAGAATGGATCAGGCAAAAAATTGAAATAGTTTTTCATCAAAGCAGTGAAGTACTCATTTTTCCATAGGGTCTCTCTCACCCAGCTTTATAACTGGGTTGTCTTCCACTTCCCCTGGGTTGGATTTTGTTAAGACATAGAAGTGGCGCTGTCCATCTGAAACATAGTCAGTGCTCAACCATAAAAATCAAAACAAATTGGGCTTGCTTTAAGATGTGTTGTAGTAATTTATAAGTCCATGGAAGACAAAGAAAGCTATGCTACTATTGCTCCTCTATCTTTACTTCAGGTATGGTAAAATATGAAATCCCTGGGCAAACCAAACAAATAGACCTTAGATGTAAACCTTGCAAAGAATGACTTAATAGTAATACCTCTCCCATTCATGGAATATAAAAAAATACAAAGTTTCAACTTGCAAAAGAAGTAAGAATAGTGTTATAGTAAGGAAATATGGGTGTGTGTGCCTGTTTTTGATTTATTTTGTTAAATCCTAATGTGTAATAGAATAGAGGTGTCCAGATGTGGGAAGACAGTAAAGAAATAGAAATGGGAGTCAAATAAGAGGCCAGGATGCAGATAACAGCTTCTGTCCTGCCTGTTCCCACAGCCATTCAATGCCAAATAGACACACAGAGGCTTATATTAATTATAAACTGTTTGGCCCGTTATCTCAGGCTTATTATTAACTAGCTCTTACAACTTAAGTTAAACCATAATTCTTGTCTATGTTTAGCCATGTGGCTTGGTAGCTTTTCTCATTAAGGCATTCTCATCTTGCTTCCTTTTCCATCTGACTGGTGACTGCATCTCTGCCTTTCCTCTTCCCAGAATTCTCTGGCCAATCAGCATTTTATTAAACCAATATGAGTGACAAATCTTTACAGTGTACAATATACTTACAAGTATACAATCCCACAGCACCATGATGGTGGCAAAAGGTCCTCTTCTGCTTACTTAAGAGGTAAGGTCATGGGTCAGGGTAGAAGGATGTGACAGTACATAGTGTTGGAATATACTATGGCAAGCCTTTACGTCATACTGGCATATCGTCACACAGTCTGCGAAAATAAAACAAGGCTACAGTAAATAAAAAGTATTTTAAAAGTTTTAGTCTTACATAATTATTGTGAGACCTATTGGGGGAAAGAGTCTTCTTCTTTCTGTAGTCCATACTTCCCAGTTTGTCAGTTAGTATTTAATTTTAATCATTCTTTGGCAGTTACCTCACTTTCCTGTTCTTAGAACATTCTGGTACCACCCTGATGGAAATCAAAGTGGAAAGTATACAAGGAAACACAGAAAGGGCTTAGAGATGATGCAGGACAGGCAACTGGGCCTGAATAGATTTAATTGAGCGCAATGCCAATAGGATAGGAGGGGCCACATTAACAGAAAAAAAAACCCTACTGTAACATTTGAGGCCTGACTCTTGAGCAGGTTGCAAGCAGGGTTATCTCAGCTTGTATTTGGATACTAGCCACCTGCTTTCCATTGTGAAGGGCTTCTACACATTCCAGCAGTTTCCCCTTGGACTCTTAAACTCCACAAAGAAACATTCTTTGCCTTTTCAAAAGCCACAGGACCAAGTTTCCTTTTACTCTCAAGCTGAGACAAGAAAGGAACCAAAGGAAGAGGAGTCCTTCCCTCTAGTCCAGGCCCTTACCTAACGGCAGCAAGCACCACTTCTAATTCTGCAGTAGCCTGCACCGCCTGCATTAGCATCTTGTCATTGCCCGCACTTCATTCTGAAAGCTGGAAGGCTTTGCTGCACAGAGAGTGTATGACTGGAAACTCCATGTTGACTATTTCACCCGTGGATAGACAAAAAGTATATAATTTTGTTTTCTAGGAATCATGACAACTCTGAAAGGGCCAATTTCTTGTTTAATTACTTAAGATCCTGATTGATTTAGTAAGTTGAAATAAAATTTGAATTAAGCTTGAAATAATCAACACAGCAAAACAGACAAATAAAAAACAAAAAATGTCCTTTTAAAGCGATTACCTTCACTTAAGCAGCAAACTATATTCTCTGAAAAATATATAAATATGTCAGCCAACATTCTCTCTCTCTCTCTCTCTCTCTCTCTCTCTCTCTCTCTCACGCACATACACATGCACACACAAAGCACACACACACACACACACACACACACACACACAGAGTATTAACCACATGTTAAATTGCAAGATTTGGTAGGAAAAAATGGGAAGAGCAATAAAAATCTTTAAAGATTTGCTTCCTTTCTCATCGAGTTATTAATGGCCACAGGAAAAGAAGGTGATTTGAGAAGAGAAGCGTGCTGGGTACCAGCTGCTGCTGAAGTCAACTAATTACCACATCCCACTTGAAATCTCAGCAGATACACATGCACAGACACTGAGGGCTGCAAAAGCTTACAGTTAGACATTAAATTATCTTCTGGGAGACTCGGTCATAGGCAAAAGTCTTTGCATGCATAAATAACAACAGCACACACATTTAGAGCTGGGTTTCATACAACCAACTCCATATCCCTCTTGGTGTATCACCAACACAGAATCTAGTTCTCCTCAGTAAAATGGCTGTGCCATTTTAAACAAGACAGAATCATTGTCTCTGTCAATTTAATAACATCCAAGAAGACTAACTAGACTATGAGCATATCCTTGGAAGGATGAGGCTGTTTACTTCTGAATCCTTGACACCTAGCACAGAGCCTACTATCTGAGATATATGCAAATATTAATTGGATGGATAACAAATGATGCAATTACCAGCATGTAGTTTAAAGTGGTACCCAGTATCTCCTACAGCCAGGAGCTCTCATTAATATCTCCTCTTTGGACTACAGTATTAAAGACACTCTCTTGGAATCCATAAGGAAAGACTTGAACTATTGGAAAGACCCTTCATTCATTCTTGGGTAGACCAACTCAACATTACAAAGATATAAACTACAAATACAATGTCAGTGTTGCTTTTTTTGATTTTTATTGAGCTCTACAGTTTCCTCTGCTTCCCTCCCTGCCTCTGCCCTCCCCTTCAACCCTCCCCCATAGTCCCCATGCTCCCAATTTACTCAGGAGATCTTGTCTTTTTCTACTTCCCATGTAGAATAGATCTATGTACGTCTCTCTTAGTGTCCTCATTGCTGTCTAAGCTCTCTGGGATTGTGATTTGAATGGCCAAGATCAAAAACACTGATGACAACTTATGCTGGAGAGGTTGTGGGGAAAAGGGAACACTTCTGCATTGCTGGTGGGAATGCAAGCTGATACAGCCCCTTTGGATGTCAGTGTGGCAATTTCTCAGAATATTAGGAAACAACCTTCCTCAAGACCCAGTAATACCACCTTTGGGTATATAGCCAAAGGATGCTCAATCATGCCACAAGGACATGTGCTCAACTATGTTCATAGCAGCCTTGTTTGTCATAGCCAGAACCTGGAAACAACCTAAATGCCCCTCAACCGAAGAATGGATAAGGAAAATGTGGTACATTTACACAATGGAGTACTACACAGCAGAAAAAAAATAACGACATCTTGAATTTTACAGGAAAATGGATAGAGCTAGAAAACATCATTTTGAGTGAGGTAACCCAGACACAGAAAGACAATTATCACATGTACTCATTCATGAGTGGTTTTTAAACATAAAGCAAAGAAAAGCAGCCTATAAATCACAACCCCAGAGTGTTGCTTTTTTTACGGAATTAAACAAGTTCACAGTAAAGTTCACATGAAAATAAATACACAATAAAACTCAGGAAAACACAGAAAAGGAAAATCTGTGAGAAGGAAATAGCCTGACCCTTAACGCTCATGTCCTGGAACATAACTGTGATAAGACTGTGGTCCTGGAATATGGATGGACAGAGACCAAAGGAAAAGAGCAGAAATCAACTTAAACATTTGTGAAACTCCCATATATAATAAAAATGCACCTCAAATTGAGCAACAAAAGACAACTTTATAATAATTCATATAAATCTGTCAACAGTAAAATTAAATCATCCATGTACTCTGTACAGAGAAATAAATATTGAATAGAAGAGGAAATGCAATATAAAAATAAAAATTTGCAAATATTACAAAATGGTTGAATTAAAAAAATTTTAGTATAAGAAATTTCATTCTAAATATAACTCAAAATCCAGAGGCAAGAAAGGAAACTAATGATAAATTTGACATAAAAATTATATAGGAACCATCATAAAATTAAGAGACAAAAAATCTGGGTAAAATATTACAACACACATCCCAAGTAAATGGCTAAAGCCTCTACTATACAAAAACTGAAGAACTAGAAACTAAAGTTAAGAAAAATATTAAAATATAAGAAAAGATAATTTACCAAAACATACCGGCTGTTTAAACATGCAGGAATGTGTGGCCTTGCTCCTAAGTAATGAATAAAATGAAAAGCCACTATCAGTCTGGGAAAGCTTTAAACGGTTGACAATGCACCCTATTGGCCAAACTGGAAAGAACTATGCCTCTCTTCTATTTCTAAGAAAGAAAACTGCAATGACCTAAGGAGGGGACCTTGAGCATTTAACCAAGTTATTCACCAACATACAAGACACCATTGTACATGCACACAACGGAGCACCATGCAACTGCATGAAGAAATGCAGGGAAGAGCATCATAAACTGAGCTGAGTAGCTGGGTGGTTTTCAGGCAATTTTGTCAAGTGTGTATATATAACATATATATGTTATATGATATATATGCACTTGAAAGATATATATATCAAAAAAGTGCTTGAAAAAGAAAGAAAATAGTAGAAAAGAGACTTTTTCAGTACAGTCAATTATTTTTGATAAAAACCTGTTATAGCTTTTATTTACTAATTATAAAGAGCAAGAATTGTCACTATGTGCTGAGGGACTCTGAGTCCTACTCTTGCCGATGCTTTTCAGGCAATGTCCCATTTATAACTGTCTCTTACCCAGGCCCTATGGATCACTCTAGAGTCCCAAATGACAGAGCTTTACATTCAGCCTCCATGCCTGCAACCATCCCCTGCTTCCTGCACTGTCACTCCTCCCAGTCCCCTACTGCCTGTTTGCATGTCCACATGGCAGGAACAACTCCAGACTGTTTGCTGTCAGAAAGGCAGCATGGAGTTACTTTCCTATCTAGATGCAGTGGTGGGTTATTCCTCTTGTGATTGTATTTGGTGCCACAGACAGTCCAGAATTCTGTTCATTTAACGTCTTCTTCAAAGGAAAGGGGAGAACATACTGGGGAAAAAATATCTCTATAGCTCTACCCAAAGATTTCAGGACCTGGAAAAGATTGCATTGTTTAGTAGAGGGCTCACTAAAGCTTTGCCTTTGTCAACCTTGGTTGCTTTCCATATTTAGAATTGTAGTAGTAGAGCGTTAAGCAATCCCTGAAGTACAAAGTCCATAAGAAGTAAGAGTTCTCCTCACTCTGGGAGCCTGTGGTGACCCCAGCAAGGAGTTTGTAGTCTTCGATCATGGTAACCCTCTAGACAGTTTCTTTTTTAACCTCTGCTGCCTTCCCCTTGCCTACCTCTCTACCACTCTGTGGTTAATTGTACATATTTCAAACATGACAGTGCCCTTCAAATAGCTGTAAGTATGACAAGGTCTGGGCCTGGAGAAAAGGGCCTGTTTAAAAGACTTCATTGCTGTAGACTTAATTGTAGGGACTTGTAAAGAAACTTTAGGTTGCCCCAATAAAAAAATACATTCCTGTTTAGCACAAATAATGAAAACTCAGAGACAGATATTGGGGTTCAAGCTGAAGATTAGAAAAACAAAGCAGCCAGTTACCTCTACCTCAGACTGAAATGGGCCAGATCCTGTCTCCACGAATTCTAAAAATTCCACACTCTACTGAGCACCTGTCTCTTCCCTTTAATATTCCCCTCTCTGCCTAGCCATATCGCTTCTGTCTCCATCCTCCCTAGGATTAAAGGCATGTGATCCCAAGTGCTGGAATCACCTTTGTGTGAACTCTGTTCTCTTTTAGATAGGTTCAATCTTGTGTAGCCCAGGGTGGCCTTGAACTCACAGAGATCCATCTGCATCTATCTCCTGAGTCCTGGGATTAAAGGTGTGCACCACTACTCCCAATACCACACATGGACGTGCAGTTGTCTATGGTCTTATCACTCTCTTGTTTAAAAACAAGTCAAGCCAGGACACAGAGAGGAATTTCAGCTTGGGTCATCATCTCAGGTTCTCAGGGCACTTACCTGTGGAAGGATTCATCTCCTGATTCCTGGGAAAAGCTAACCCAAGAATCTAAGACCTATGGGGAAATGAAATGCTGTGTGGCCCTTGCCTTCACCTTCAAAATAGAATGATAGCCTAAAATCAATGAAAAGAACTTCATTTTTCAAACTCCATGGAAGAGATTCTCTAAGTATTTCATAGCCCATTCATTGTTCACAAAGGGGAAGTTCTATGTTAATTCTAATTCTTCAAAACTTAAACATGTTCAGTCTCCTATGTGTAAAATTGAGTACTTTAAAACTGTCATTAAACCTCCTTTCCCTTGTTTCTCTCCAGGACTTCTGACCTTCCCACACAAGTCATTTCAAGATTCATAAATCATTCTCATGGCTTGCCTCTGAATGTCTTCCAATGCTTCATTCTTTTTTTAAATCAGAATGTTCTAGAACAATAGAAAGAGATGGCAAGCCCCCTCAGCTGACAGATATATGTCCCTAAAATTATAGATACCCCGTGCTGTTAAATAATAAATTGCCAGAAAATAAAGACTATACAGTTACTCCTGGGGGTGGAATTATAAAATCAATACACGATGGCCCTAATTGGACAGTTTTGATGGGGAGCAGGAGGAATATCCAGACTGTCAAGATCGTCATCTGACTAGATCACACATCAAAATAAAGGTAGCTACTTTGGACAGGTGTTTTGATCCCCCGTGACAGCACGATGAGAGAGACTAGCAAAGAATCACACGAGGACAGAGCCAGCGTGACTTCTAGAGAGGATAGGTGAACCAGGTTACTCAGATCATACTGGTCTCTTGCTGGGTGAGAGCCACAGAACCCTGAGATCCTGCTGTCATTGAACATCTGAGTCATTTCCCACAGTCTCGGCTCGCCATGTCACCTGCTTATAGGAAGCAAATGTTCTATTCAAACCAATGCAGCATTCTGGTCTCTGGAAGTTCCATTTATCGTGGAAATTTAATAAGTTGGCATTATGTTAGCACAAAATGTGTGTCACCATCTCAGATTTGCCCACTTCTACCTTCAAAGACCAATTTCTGAGTCAACATAACAGAATTAGACATTGGACAGAGATGAATATGTACTAAGAAGTCTTATGAGTTCTTCCTTCTGGAAGAATCTATTCAAGCTGCAGCTCTTTTTATAACCAATCAACTTCTGGAGAGATACATGATATTGGAGGCCCCTTAAGAGGTCCAAAAGGTTCTCATTTCCTTCACCAAAGTTAGCTTTCTGTAAAAAAGCCACACTTCCCTAGTACATTTTCATTCCTATTCATGCAATTTTGCATGCCACCCATGGTATTACACTTTCTGAGAAGCTTCAGTTTCACAGGAGCTATCTTTCCATTCTAATTCTCCTATCTGCTGCTCAGTCCATTGCTTTAGCATCCAACTCATGTTATGGGGAATTGAACTGCTTCCATCTCCCATCAACGTGCAACATACAATCCTGTTATGTGGGGACAGGACAAAGTTCGATTTACTCCTTGCTATAAGTAATACTCTCCATTTGGACACATGGTTTTGGTCCAATGTAGAATCGCTGTCCTCTTGTTACTGACAGTAGAAAAACTATTTGGGGTGATGCTAAAAGTTAGATCTTGCTTATGAGAGTATCTGGTGCAAGATTAGGATAGAAGAGGGAGTCAGAGCTATTATTCTTGAGAAGGATACCCATGCATCCCAGATACTTTTCAAAGTGCCTGCTAGTAGCAAGCTTTTCAAGAGAGACTTGAGAACATCAGCAGTTTCTCCAAGCAACCTTTGAAAAGATCCATGTTTCAGGGCAAGGTGACCACTGACCATCTCCTCAACCTCTCAAATCTGCATCCTTCCTTACCCTTAGGATACAACTCTTCTGAGACTATTAGAGGCCCTAATTTTTACATTAGGCCTTTATTACCATAATACTTGACTGATTCCTGTCAAACTCTGCCGATTCAGAAGTCAGATGATGATATTCATATGTCTTTTCAGTTTCTTGATAAAGTGGCATGTGACATATTTAAACAACTCTCATGGTCCAGAAAGTTTTTATCTGCTGCGTTTAAAAAAATTCACCAGGCCAGATGTTTTGCTATAGAAGGTTAAATTAATTGAAAGAAGTTGTTCTTTGTAAATCAATACTGGTAATGCCCTATATTTCAGACTTCTTGAGGGTACTGATGAACCAATTTTTAGATGACTTTGGCCACTATCTGAGTCATATTTAATGATTTAATGTTTCAATTTTTATTAGTTTTGTTCCACAATTGAATAAAAGAAAATTTACCTGGAAGTTTAAGCTCTGAAGGGCAGGTAAATATCATGACTATTGGTTACTATGTTGATGTTTATTGAAGTGAAGAAAAATGGTTTTCTTTATTAAACTTCATGCTTTCTTTCTTTACATTGGGAAACAGAGATATTCAGCAAGTACAATATTAGTCCTTACCAGGCATCTGAATTCCAAATATCCATTGTTAGTGTATCCCTACCAGTGCCTTTAATTCAACATCTCTGAGGAATAAAAATAAACAAACCACTGGCCACTATCGTGTACATCAACAAGGTCACCCTAAGTGAAACACTATAAATGTGTGAAATGCAAAGAGACTCACCAACGTGTCCTTAGTGAGTTGAAGATGAAGACTTCTGTGAGGTACGGTACAGAGCTGGGCAAAGACTATTCTTCCTCCACTTTATCAAGGGATCAGTAAGAAGTGCAGGCAATAAGCGTAACTGATGACATGCCCCTCACTCAGGGTCTCTTGAGCTTCATTTGCAATAACAGTTTTGAAAGATTTGCCAAGCATCCGTAGCTAGCCACATGCTTCTACCCAGTGACCTCTCTATTGTATCTGAGACCCAAAGAAAATCAGTTTTCCAGCAGCTTCTGCTCCATAGACAAACTGATTTTCAGTAAAAATTGCGACATGAGTTGAAAATAATGAATAGAAAAAATTCAGTGAAAATTGTCTTCATTGATCTTTATGTGCAAAATTGTACCAGAAATAGATAGGACAGTAATAGGGAAGGAACACAGTAGATTGTTTTCTCAGAGTTCTTAATTTAGCTGATATAAACTTTTAGAGAAAAAGAAGGCACATTGGTATTTTAGTTTGTTACAATAATGAATGGTAGCTAAAGTTTCTGCTTTGAGTCTTAGCTTTGACAAATTTTTAAAACGTTGTAACATGAAATGATAAAATTAAAGTAAAACAGAATCCTCTTTAGCTGTGTTTACAGTCATCATTCAAACTCTAAAATTTGTGCATAGCAATATGTTAAGACACAAAATGTGGCTGAAGGATGTTCCAGAGATGCTGACCTATAGCAAACCCAGTCTTGAAGCACATGCTTGTGACTGAGGTACCCGTGATAGAGTCCAATGGCATATATGGAAGTTCTCTCAATTAACCTTTGTTAGAATACTGTATTAATGGGCGACTGTGCTTTTTTATTAAAAAGAGAGTTATTAGAATAATTTACATATTGAAATTAAACAATAAACATTTTTATTTGTTTAGGTCTTTAAATCGTTTCTTTCTAAATGGGGAGTATTTTCCCATTGAGAGTGTTTAGAATTGTGAGAACTGGTTTTCATATGTTTGCCATACATATCTCTAGACCATATGTCTATTTTGTCCATTATTGAGGCAGAGCAAGCCTACTAACCCATGACTAGTTTCTACCTCTTCCAACTTCATGAAGTTGGACCACAGTCTTAATAGAGTTATATCCTTCTTACAACGATTTTAAACATCTCCTCTACTTTCAGTCATAGACTATGGAAAACTATCCTTTCTCTCCACAGTTATCTACAGCATCGATTCCATTCACTCTGGACACATACATGTCCTTTTGTTGGTAATGACTTCAGCAGAATCTCAACTACTTGAGATGGCCAGCAAGACTTTACACTTACTTTTACAATTTAGAGTGTCTTATCGCTACCCTAACACATCTCCCACTTAAGGTGGTGTCAATGTCTCAGTCCCCAAAGGCATCTTCTCTCCCTTGATATCCAAAGCCCTAGTATTCAGGTACATGCCTCCAGTGTACCTGATTGCTCACAGAGCTGTGCACTTCCTTTCCAGTGAAATAGAAAGGGTTCACACTTGCTCTTTTTTGCTTTGTCCTTAAATCCTGCCATTTAAAGAATATTTATTTTGGTATTATTTGTCCTCTGTAATTTGTTTATATCCCCTAGGGACTGATGAGAAACAGTAAGTATAATCTTTAAGCACAATTTCTTACTTTTCCTGGTATTTTTAGGCTATTTTTTTCCTTATAAAATTCTGCTCTCCTGAGTTTAGACTGTGCATCTTTTCTCTGACTGGGATAAATAATTTGAAATCTTCCCTTGTTATCTAGGTCTCTTTCTAAGTGCAAACAGTTAGCAATAAAAAAAAGATTTCTGTGCATCAAATGCTAATCTCCCTATCTGGGACTTTGCAGAAAGTAAAGAATTCCAATATATGCTTAGTGGTTTATTGTCTCAACATTTATCATATAATTATATAAACATTTATCATATAAGTATATTATTTTGGCTTCAAATTTGTCATAACCTATGTTAGGTGTTGGAGACCAGGGATGAGCAAGGTGGAAGGTAACTGCTGGCCCCGCAGGACTGGCAATCCACAAGCAATTGCAATTTATAACCCTATGTGAGTCCTAGAATTATCCAGCTTGTGCAGTGATCTGAGGACACATATGTGCGACAGTCCATGAGAGTGGCTCAGCTCAAGAAGCCTTTGCCTGAAAATGAGGTCAGAACCCTGAGTTGTACACTGTGGCATACGCTTGAAATTCCACAGTTCAGGGGACTGAGACAGGAAGATCACAACTTCAAGGCTTGCTTGGGCTACAGAGCGAGCACAGTTCTAGCCTTAGCAATTTAGCAAAGTCCTAACTTAAAATAAAAATAAGAAATAGAGCTTGGGACATTCCTCTGTAGTAGAGTGCTTACCTGATATCCACAGCAGCTTGAGTTCCACCTCCAGTACAGAAGCAAAACACTGAATAGCTTTAGCCAACATATCAGTTAAGACCCCATGTGGTCCTGGATCAAATCCTAGCCCTCCACAGTGGGTGACAGTGGGCTCGAATAATCTAACTGATTTCTCTTGTCTTAATTTCCTCTTAAGTTGGGTAAAGGAAACATATGTGCCAGAGAGTAATTTTAAGACTGAGTAAGATACAAAGGGGTGGGAAACAAGGCCTAACACATAGGAAATGAAGAAAACCCAATCATCATTAATTTGTGGATTCTCCTATGAATATTTCAGCAAATAAAATATTCACTTGATGAATATTTTAAAGAAAACATATGGCTATTGTATTTTTAAAGGCCCAAATCAGGATGCTGCCAAAGCTGTCTGTTCAGAAATGTATCACTTAGGATCTAACAGTACGCATACTATGATTTCAAATAAGCAGGCTTGGCTACATGCTGTTTGCACCCATTCCTCTGAGGCTGGGGACAGCCTTTGGCAGTACTAAAATCACATGACCATCATGACACCTGTCAAAAAGGCATCTGCAGCCAAGAAGGACCATTCGTGTAGCGGTGACACTGGGGAACCCATCATCTTCAGACAAGCCCAGAAGCTCCCCAGAGCAGCCAGTCCCTGCTTCCTCCTTTGCAGAATTTCATGTAGATGCAGCTGAATGTAGTCCCAGTAGTAAGGAGCAAAATAGAAAAGAGCAGCAGGAAGCCCAGAGACAATAGGTCAGCAGAACAGAAATAACACATTTCAGATGCTTTGTCAAAGAAGAGATGGAAGATCAAGATAACTCATCCAACTTCAAGTTGGAAGATAAAATGCAACTATTCTTTCCTGTCCATGTTTTATGGCTTCAAGGACTGATTTTGTTTCAGCCATGTTTCATTTATTTATCCTGACACAAACTCCGCTCCAGAGTTTCAAGTATGGACACTGCCAAAGCAAGAACTTTGTATACCATGATTATTTTCTTAAAGGGAGTCAAGAAAGTGCTTTGAAATGCAAAGATTCTGACCTTTGGAGAAATGGGAAGTTCCCTCGTTGCTTTTCCTGATGGCCAGTGCTGTGTGATTCTGGCGATACGCACCCCGCAGATGCATCTGGGTCAGCCAGTAGGGAGTGGAGCTTCTGAACAGCATCCTCAGCAAATGAAATTCAGGCCAAGAAAATAATAATGACTAATGATTGCTGTCTAGAGTGTGACCAGTGACCAGGCAATACTGCCTCATTGCATCATCGAGACAGAAAAGAAGTCACAGATTGTTTTGTGAGAACTTCTACCTAGTTCTTTCTGTTTGTTTTAAATGCAGTTTCCCCTCCTAGCAGAGTTTTCCTCCTTCAACCTTTCCCAGTCCCCTCCTTACAAACTACCCTCTCCCCCAGATCCACTCCTCCTTCCTTTCCTTTCAGAAAAGAGCAGAAATCCCAGGAATATCAACCAAACATGGCAAAACAAGATACAATAAGACTAGGCACAAACTCTCATATCAAGGCTGGGCAAGGCAACCCAATAGGAGGAAAAGGGTCCCAAGAGTAGATGAAATAGACAAAGACATCCCCCCACGCCAACTGTTAGGATTCACATAAGAACACCAACCAAGCTAAGCATCTACCTAGTTCTTTAAAAAATGTCTGCACTCAAAAGCAGCTGAGGAACCTTTTATGGAGAATATTGTTTCATATGTTTAACAGCAGCTGCGCAAGGCTGTTTCCTGGCAGGACTCTAAAGAGGCTACAGGGTACAATGTGCTAGAGCCAGGAGCAGAGTGAATACTCCCAGCAGTTGGCACTGCACAGAGAGCCAGGGTCCAGGGTGGGGACGTGTCACAGGGTTGAGATAAGGATGAAGGCTTTCCATAGACACTTTAAGGACAAGTGGCTGCTTACATAATGTATTTGATGGACTTCATGTTGAAAATTAAAGCATCTTCTCAATTCTTCTGTCTCTTCTCCATGGGACTAAGCATACACACACACACACACACACACACACACACACACATATATCATGCTTCTTTCTTCTCAGTATTTAGGGTGGCCCATGTTATACCACATCTGTCTGACTGGCTAAGAAACAAAGAGAAGCCTTGAGTAGGTATATGTCAAAGATGCTAAAACTGAGGAAGGATGGGCAAAAGAAATGGAATGCGTTGATCACAAATTATCCCTAAAGGGCAGCTACTCAAATGCATGCTATTTCAAGGCAACAATGTGCTGGGAAGGATGCAGCCAGAGGTATCTTTCAGATGGAAACTTAGATAGTTTTCCTGTTTCTCTGAACTTTAGAGATGACACAGGAAAAGTCACCCTCCCAGCATAGAGCACAGCTTCAATAGAAGGCATCACTTATGCCATGGTTCTGTTCCTAGAAACAGCAAGCATGCACTTGGCCATTCTGACATAAGAGTTGACTTTGTGAATATGAAAAGCAGAGAGGCACAGGTGGGGCCTGAAGTGTCTTCTCTGTGCTGCATCGGACATATATTTACATGTGTTTGTACAGCTGGCTTCCACTTGTCAGTGAAGGGGGGATCGAGTGGAGAGCAGGCCTGACCTTGGCTCCCAGGAACAGCCAGCTAGAAGAGACACAACCCTAGAATTCACAAGAGGAAACTCTACCTTCATGTCATTGGACTTCTATAATTCCAATGAAGGTGATAATATGGAATATTTGACTGAGATTTCTGGGCTTTAAAGAGCAGCAACAACAAAAAATATTTGGAGATCACTTCAGGGAATTGAAAGAAGAAAGACATAACAAGAGAAGGGGGAAATCTTATTTTAGAGTCAACTCCATCTCTAGTTCTCTTTGATGTCTTTGTCGTAAAAAAGTGCTCACACTGAATGCCCAAGAAAGCATTCTCATGTCTTATGAGATCTGAGCTGAGACTTGAATGACAAGGAGCCAGTTACAAACTTGTATGACAAAGGTTCAGTAGAGGAAAGAGCAATCACAAAATCCCTCAGGCAGAAATGAACAGAGAGGGCCCAAGGAAGCAGGACTGTTGGTTGGGATAGGGCAGAGAAAGCACACAGGGGATGGTGAGAGTCGAGGTGAATCAGCAGAAGGGAGCTTCATTACGGCAAGTTTGCTCTACAGCCAGTGACAAACATAGAACATGGAAGTCGTGATCTGAGTATTGGCTAAAAGATTGTCCTGACTGCTGCCTAGGGAGCAGCATAGGGTCTCAGACAGAAGCTGATGGGCTGCTTGGAGGTGCTACTTCAGTTGATAGGCTTGGGCTTGGGTGAGGCCTCTGGAGGAACAGAGACAGAGGCAGATTCTAGGCACTGGAGAAAGGTCAATAGGGCTAGTAGCTCCCATGGTTGTGCGGGATGGTGGGGGAACTGCTCTAAATTAAGTGCAGAAAGCTGGGATACTCAGGCTCAGCACTATCCCAGGTGAGTACTGCAAAGGGAATAAGCAAGTGTGAGGCTCTTAAATGTCTCAAAGAAGGAAGATGGGATAAGAGAAAACAAGTAAAAGTCTCTATTCCAGGTGGAGGAGAACATGCTAGAATAATTACTGGCTGGATTACCTTTGGTAATTTAGTCAACAGTTTTTCTTTTCAATGCCTCAATTTCATCAGGAAAACAGGAGTTGCAAGACCAGTATTACAGAGCCACAGTGGGTGTGCCAGGAAGAAGTTCAATGTATGGCCCATTCACTGAAGCACCCGGGACAGTTACAGCGTGGTGCTCAGGAAATTGAAGTTGTCATTATCATCAACCCCCTGTCCCTTCCAATCTCCCAGAGCCTCAGCACTCCCATTTTTAAAAATAGAGCTGAGGAGAAGATTGGACTATTAGGTCATTTCCAGCTCTGACCGTCGATGCACATCACTTGCTTTGTACTTAACTGCAGCGTCTATGAAAAGTAGGATGGGATTGTGCTCGTGAGTTCATTTTCCATATCTGGGGTTTTGGTGAAGGTAAAGAATTCCAATAGACAAAGCTAGCTTCATATTTCAGTGTCCAGTACACCTTTGTTTCCAATAGGTTCTGTCTAACAAAGTTCCTCTGTGTTAAAAGAAGGTTCTCTATATGTCTTTTCCTTTTAGGAAACAAGGAGACCCATGCATTCAGATCCCCAAAGGTACCATTTACTAGAAGACCCAGGGGCAACTCAAGACTTTATGCTGTGCTTTGTTGACTGGTTCCTTCAGAGCAATACTGTATATTGGCCATGGAGAGCCCTCTTCTCCCAGGTCCAGCTTTTGGAAATGTGTCTTCCATTTTAGGGAATGAGGTAACCTTCAGGCATCATTTAATGAATTAATGTTTTGCCACAATAAATGGAACCTCAGTGGTCCATTCAGAAAGGATGAAGTCCTTCTGGGGAAGCTGAAAACAGACAGCAGCAGCAGCAGGAGCGACAAAAACCATTTCTTACAAAAATCAAGACTAGTAATACATTTTCCTTTACAACATTTTTGCAAGAAATTCACGAGGCTAGAAAATCCCATTATTCTAGTATCAAAGGACAGGCGCAAAATTTGCATCTGGGTTTCAATAGATATTTGGAAGGTGTGATGTATTTTGTAGCTAAAAGGAAATTTTAGAACGCTTTTATAAAACAGGACAACAAACACTATTCACCAAAGTATATTTGAAAAGATGAGTATGTTCAATGACTGAAAGATACAGTTCTCTCAAGCACCCAGTGATCTAACCCTTGTGTGAGCACTTTCTATGTGCCAGACATATTACAACTGTTGTATGTACCTTAATTATTTAATCTGTAGAGCGGGCTTATGGTTCTGCTATTATCATTCCTGGTTCACAACACAGGCAAATGGATGAGTGGGGAGGTAAGTGGCTCGGATAGAGTTAGCACTGGCAAAATCTCAAGTAAAATTCAGATGCTCTAACTCTATAGCCTGGATGCTCAGTCATGTACAATAGTCATGTTTTTCAGACATTTATGGTCAATGGGAAATACTTTGTATGGTACACCAGTACAGAGAGTTTCAGAAAGCAATATCCAGCCTAACGATGCAGAGTTCTTTATCCTGTCTCATTGTTTTTAATACTCTCTGACTGAGACTCATTGAAGTTGTTTTATTATCAACACTAACTTCATCTTCATGTTGTAGAGAGGAGGGGCATTTGCAACAAACCTTTCTAGAAAAGGAGAGGGTATCAGGTATCAGCCTCTTTCTTATTCATTATCCTCCTTACATCCCTCTCTTTGCCCAGTTAGATAACCAGCCAGCAAGAGAAGGTTTGGGGAGAGTAGAATTGATTTTCTAAAGTGTCCTCATTCCTCCTCCTCAGTTGTTTTCTTTCTTTTATTATTTCATCCAAATTATGGGCTATTTTAATGAAGAATAAAATTATCACTCAAAAATCCAATTCCCCTGAGCTCTAGAATAATGGCATTTTTTACTAATGAAACATGCAAACTACTGTCGGGTCCATTAATAGTCTCAATTTTTAATCTCTCAGATGATGGAACATTAAGGTTTCCATAGCAGCAGCTTCCAGCTGTTGGGGGATTCCAGGCTTTCAGTCCTGAGACAATTAGGGTGAAGCATTGCCAAGCCTTTCCAGCATTTCTGTATCTTCATTATGCAGTATTCAGTATTTTTAAAGCACTGATTATCATGATGTATCCGTCTAAAGGGCTTGACATCTTGATGTCTACTCTGGGAGAAGAGAGTCATTTGCTGAAGCTTATCACCAGGAGATGTCTGGCAGATCTAGATGCAGCAAGTATGATCTTTATCTTCAGTGTATGCCTTATAAAATAATAAAAGTCTAGGTGAGTCTAATTACAGATGGTTTGTGTTCCAGGACTCGCTGGATTTTTGATGAAGACAAAATCTATGGATGGAAGAACAAAACCAAAAAGGTTCTCTTCATCTTTAGTGTCCATTTACCAGAAAGTCAAATACATGTGTGGTGGAGTCCAGCTATTTTCATGTAAATTAACAGGACTTTTGGAACAAATATAGATAAGCAGTGAAAGAAAGACACACAAAGACAAAAACAAAATATGACTATTGACTTATAATCAGTAATGCAATACTACTGACTGTATGGTGCAGATGCACTGTAAAAGATCAATATGTCTTATCTTCATTAACATAAAGTGCATAGCTGAACGAGTTTATTGCTGACCTGATAAAAATTTAGGAAGACTATGGGAAAATCAGTGGTCTCTGCTTACCAAATCTATTTCTTATTTCTTTTGGATAGATGTGCCCAGGGCTAGAGCACACACCTGATCCTACTTTGCAGCTAAATGAAACCACATGGTTGAGTTGGGGGCCAGTAGACTATGGACAGTAGATACATCAGTGAGATCTCCTCTCATTGGTTTGCGGAATACTGATGTTCAAGGTGACTTTGTGAGTCACACGTTGAGATGGCAATTTGACCATCAATCCTGTATTGTAAATAGGTAGGAGGAACAATTTCTCTGGCAGACTTTTATAAGAATATGGCAAAAGGAATTAATTTGTTGCTGTGGGTTAAGTGGCTGAGATTTTTATTTGAGGATTTTTGTTGAAAACCAGCATTTCTAATAATTATCTTGCCTAACACTCAAATCAATACCATTGGCACAGGATGCTGCTGTGACACAAACTTAAAATGTGTGACATTAACAGGGAAATCACTATTCTGTGCCAGAAGGATGGCAATCAATGTTTTAATGTGGCAAAGCACTGAGAAAACTACACTAGTGTGGAAAATAGGTCAGAGGCTTACTGAAGGGGCTACTTTGGGGGAGTCATTTGGATAAAATAATGAATTGATATTTATTGGTTACCTTGGCTAAATTTGGCATGGCAGTATAAGAAAAAGGTGTATTGTGGAATTAATCATCTAGTTTCCAGAGATTTGGATAGGATTGGAAAGTCAACTGCTTCTATATCTCAATTTAAGATTTAAGATTGGGACAGACTTTGAATCAAAGAAATCTTTAAAGCCCAGGATTGTAGCAAGATCAAATTAAGAGTGTGTCTTTCCCTTTTAAGATTAATAGCCTCAAAATAGCTACCATTTGGTTAGGAGACACATAAAATTGGCAAAAGATAGAGAAACCAAGAAATAAAATACAATTGAGAATTACATGTAGTGGAGGTTTGTGATAAGAATATGAGCATGGGGGATGACTAGAAGATCATGGATTGGATATCTACTGTGTTTTTAAGGGAATTGTATTATCTTTTATGAAAGAAACCAGGCCCATGGGTTCAGCAAATGACTGACTTCTTGTGAATCCAGTGTTTAATCTTTTCTTACACATAAAGGGAGCTACCAACAAGAGCATCCAAATGCCCATGTCAAATGTGACCCATAATGAGAGAAAAGCAGGAGGAACTGGCTGAAGAAGAAACCCAGGATCCATGCAGTTTCAGCCAGAGAGCAGTAGGTCTCCTTTACATCCCCAGAGGAACTTCCCAAAACTGGGCTTTCAGCATCTCCATGTTTCTCTGTACAAGGAACATCTTGGCCCCATGTTTACTCCTCTGAGTGGAAGTAGTACTTCTGCCCACCTTTGTCAATGCTGTCACCACAGGCTATCTTTAGAATTCAGAAATCACCAGACCAAGACATGCCACATCTTGCCATTAAGTCTGTGATTCTAGACTTTGTCAGGATAAAGAAGCTATGTTGTTTGGGGAAGGATGTGTGTGTTATATGTATAGAAGGAAAACAAGTATTCTTTGAATGAATAGGGTGTCATGGCAAGATAATGCTTTGTGTTCACAAATCTTATTTCCTTTCCTTTCTGGGCACATGTCCAGCCTATAGTTAATCTGGATTCCCATCAAAGAATGTGAGCAGAATTGATGTATATACCAAATCCAGACCTTGTGCACAAAATCTATAGCACATCTTTCTACTTCTTCTCCCTTCCCCCACTGCCAAATTGATTATAAATAGCCAGGTAACACTTAGCAACCCTACCTTAAAGGTGTCAGATTCTTTTGACTTGGGTCATTGGAAGACTGAACAAAGTATTTACATCACTATCAACTCCTACTCACCCCACTCAGTGATAAAAAAATGTTCATAACACTTTAATTATTGTCTTCCCAGACTGGAATTTGCCACTGTTCTTCTGTAAATGAGTAGATCAAGCAATGGCAGTATACACATACCATACAGACCATTCCAACAACAAAAGAAATGGGCTATCAGAGCTATAAAATCATAGATGAGCTTTATGTGTGTCTTAAATCTCAAGCATTGGCAAGAAGCTTGTCTGGAAAGATCATTCTTTTTTTTTTAACCCTCTCACCCTAGACAGGAAGCTAAAGGTTTACGATATATTTCTTTGCACATATAGTGTATTGTCACAATCTGGAAACACTGAATTCAAATCATGGTCCTCTCTTGACTAGGAGACAGAGAACAAAATGAACCTTGAAAATCTGGCTCATGGTGTCTACCATCTTGCTGAGGTCAGCACTCATGGTGGTTACCAGAGGCAGCCTTCTAAAAGCTTCCATCTTGGTGAAGTCAACACCCATGCTCATTCTGAATCATTCTGCTTATGGTACATTCTGAAGAGGGCTGTCTAGGAATTAGGAAAAGAAAAGATGAAAGTGTTGAATGAATGAAGTTATCAGACATTCCAGATGAGTGAAATCATCCTGACTGATAGTATAAGATGGGTAAATGGAATAATGTATTAATAAACTGTTATAGGTGTTTATAGAAGAAAGAGACACATATTAGATGCAAATTTGAAAATCATATAGGATGTTAGAATATCCAAGAATAGAATACAAACTATGGACAAGAACCCCCAGTTGTACTAATAATGTACAAAGGACCTTCTCACTGACAGGGTAAATGCCAATAACTTGTATAACTTTGTAAATCAGAAGAATCTTTAAGACCAAATGCAGGAGAAGCTATATATGAGTACTGTGCTACTGCTGGTAAAGTTTTATCCCACAGGGATACAGGTGGATATATCTAAAATCAATGTATGTGGACCAAGTAACCACACAGTTGGCAGGTGTTGGAAAATGCGTCTTCCAACTATTAGAAAGGGAAGCCAGAGAGAAGGGATGGGAGAGGATAGAACTGTCTGTGATGTAATGGCTATAGTTGGAGACACCATTATAAAACTGAACATAACTAATTAATTGTTTATATATATTCAGTTAATATCTATATGTGTAAAACTTTTCAACGATGGATCCTTATCAAAAGAACACAGAAACCAACTGAAAGAGTTCTCAAGGGTCAATGCTGGAAATATTTAACAGGCAAAATCAATGAAGTAATATTAAGACATACCTTAAAGTAATAAAATGTCCATCATGCATCCAACACTGATATGTGTGTGTGTGTGTGTGTGTGTGTGTGTGTGTGTGTGTGTGTGTGTGTGTGTGTATATATATATATAAACAAATAAAGGAGAATAGTCAAATCTCCTATCAGAAGAATAATCCAGGGGCAATAATTTATGTACCAAGAGTATACCCTAGAAATGGGAAAAAATAGTAACTGTGGGAGATAAACTCAACAGACACTACTCTAGATAGGCGATCAGGGCCACCACCAACAGTGGGAAGTCATTGTGAGAGTGTGTGTGTGTGTATAAGAAAATGATAACTTGTCTCTGTGCCTTCCCCAAAACTCATAACCCAAGCCAATACATGAAAAAACATTTTAAAAATACCACTTGAGAAGCATTCTTCAAAATGCCTGAATAGCACTTCTTTGGGCCACCAAGGTCATAAGAAAGAAAAGCCAGAGAAGCTGCCAGGGCTGAGAAAGGCCTAAGATGTATGCTGAGGATATGAAACATATCACAGGAAAAGGACATTAGATAAAGACGGAAGAAGTCCAAAGGAAAAAGTATCAACTTTAATGTGTGATAGCATAGCACACTTGGCGTCCTGACCATGACAAGTGCTCCACATTAATTTTCGATAGGAATAACAGAGGAAATTGTGTTAGGAAAAAGGGAAATTCTTTATCTAGTTTTGCAAGTTTTGCAAGTGTAACTTATTCTAAAACTAAGTCCATTATATTTCCCAATCTTAAAATTAAAGGAAGCTTGATACCTTCGAGGATATATAGTTTCCTATTAATTGTTGAAATGAAACTGGAGAGACTGGATGAGGGGGTTTGTAAAGACATTTCTATCCCTAAGATTCTGTGATTCTATGACATAAAACTACTGAGAAATTAATCAAGAAATTGGCATTTATAAGGGTCTCATTTCTCAATAAATAATCCATTAATATTATTTCTTAAATTTTAATACCCACCCAATGATTAAATCGGAAAAACCCTAATGGTCAATTTTCTTTTCTTTCCTCAACAATAACTGATACACAACGTTTGTGAAATCTTTCTTCACAGTCACCATAAAAGCAAAACCCATTTTCCAACATAGAGCATTTACTGAGAACAAACTAGCACAGACGGGAAGGGGATGGTTATTTTTAAACAAGCCCATTCTATTCCTCTTGAGAGCAATGGTGTACATATTCAAATGCAGTCATCAGGACCAGAGCTGATGAGGGAAGGCTCTAACAAAGGTACTGCTGTGGTTTGTATTAGCACAGCTGGTGACCAGCGACAAACCCACATTTCAGAAACACTCAGCAGGAGAAAGAGAAGGAAAGAAAGACAGCTTACTTCTTTTCCAAGATGAGAGATGCTTCTCCTTATTACTGTGTGATATAAAGTGTGGAGAGGCCGGGTAGTGGCCCTAAGGGTTCCCAGTTGGTGGTTGGAGGATGGAGGGGGGTGGCTGATGAGCAGCCAGAAGACTGGGTATCTGAAAGACTGCTGAGGAGCTGGATCTGACACAAATGTGGAAATATTCTAGCAGTCGAACAGCAATAGAGCTCTGTTCCAGATTAGTTTCAAAAGCCAGGGCCTACTGAGCCACAAAGGGGAGAATTCATGTTTACTCTAGTGTTTAGCAAAAACAGAGGGTTGATCTTTTTAGAAAAGGGAACTGGTAGTTTTAATGCCTAATGTTTTCCTTAAAATTTTCTCAAAGAGACTTATGGCAAGTTAAATGACTAAGTTAAAATCAGAAGATCCTTGTGGGATTTTTGCTATCAGAGTTTTAAAAACTTCTCAGCAAGTAATACATCTTTATTGATCATTTTTATGTTCCTACTTTTTACTCTGCTCTTTGGAGAATACAAGAATGTAAAAAAGCCCTGTTAGCGTGAAGTGATTTGACTCCACTCTAACAACTGGAGCAGAGCAGGTGAGATCATAACAGGTGATCACAGGAGGGCCAGGCTAAGAGAAAAAGAAAACTAAGAAGTAGGTAAGTCTCATTTCCAAAATATGCTTTAATAAATGATTTTAAGTACATGAACAGTTAAAGAGAAGTATATATACTTTGAACGACAAAGTAAATGTAACCCTGTCCAAATGACTCACTGAACTCAATGGACACACCAGTAAATCTATGGTCAAACATAACACAACCACACAAATAGTCCCTTGCAATATTTTAAATGTAAAGGAGAGGCACAGCGTCCCTCTACTGGGCCTCTTGGTTCCTTGTCCAGTTGTTTATTTTTATCTAGGAAGAGGGGCTATCAAATAATAAAATTTCAATGAATCAGATTGGCTTTTTGGGGGGGAGGGTGTTGAAACAGGGTTTCTCTGTAGCTTTGGAGCCTGTCCTAGAACTAGCTCTTATAGACCAGGCTGGCCTCGAACTCACAGAGATCTGCCTGCTTCTGCCTCCCGAGTGCTGGGATTAAAGGCATACGCCACCACTGCCTGGCAGATCGGTATTTTTTTAATTAGTAACTTGCGAATCGGAACATAGAACAGGGTTCTGCCAGGTGTTGCAGAGCCCTGTTTTCTGCAGGGCAGCTTGATGTCTTCATTCTTTACCTGTGGCTGTCATAAAATACTCTGACAAAAGCCACTGCTGCTCAGCTTTCTCCTCTTCTCTAGCCAAGGGGCAAACAGTGGGCGGGTCTTCACACTTCAGGATAATTCCTGACATGCCCAAAGGTCCATCTCCCAAGTGAGTCTACATCTTATTTAATTGTCCATTGAGGTTAACCATAATACCCAAGTAGGAAGAAATACATAAGAAAAAAGCAAACAGGCTAACATTAGGCTCCCCGTGTCCCTAAAGGAGAGGGGACCACTGCTTTATACCCAAACAGGATAACTGGCCCTTGTGATTAGTTGCTGTGAATCTCCTGGTTTGGGACAAATTGTCACTCTTCTAAGTAAGTTCAGCTTGACTGCAGACATGTGCCACAATGATCCCTTTCTGCCTTGGCCAGGTCTATTGAGACTCAGTGCCAGAGTTCAGTCCAAAACAATCTCGCATATACTTTGTTTTACAGCACTCAGAAGTCTATTTCCACTTCAGTCCCTGCTCCTACCCCGCCTCAGAATCTCAGCACCTTCCAGTTACTGCTTATTGTTTTCAAACCACAGAAAGCTATTCTTACATCCATTCTGGGAGATGCATTAGTGGACATCTAAATGGCAGAATCTTCTTCTCTGGCCAAATCCCATCATCTCTCAGGACATATCTGATGCCAAGCCAATAGCCCCTTCTCTGTTCATAAGGAAGAAGAGACAAACTGGGTAAGCAACAGTATACTACAAGTGCCCAGTAGATGCTGGTTTATGTTGTGATTCTTGAAACTTGGCCAGTTAATTTTAAGGATGTCACAGCCCAACAGGATTTATACTATTTACACCTCTTTCATAACTGTTCTAAGTCATGGTCACCACTTCGTCTCCAGAATGTGTACTGAACTCCATCCGTGCATTTATTTGCATTTGGTAGCTCTTGAGCTTTGCAGACAGGTGGAAGAATCCCTCTTCCACACTTAGAGGCAAACATAATAATCTAGTGGTGAGGTTAGTGGAGATAAAGGTGCAGGTTGCTTTTCTCCTGACAAATCTCAAACCTAAAGGCATTCTGCCAATAAAGTCATCATTCGCCCAAAAATAATTATGACACTATTTTAGAGAAGAATACAATAAAGGCAAATATTTTTCTTCTTTCCTTTCCTGAAAGTTTCCACATGACAAAAGAAAAGATGAATATGTAAACACTGATGTGATATAACGTGAAAGGTGGCACCACACAGGCATAAACAACTCTCCTATGATTAATTAGACAGTGGTGTAACTTTTGATACTACAAAATATCACAGGCAGGTGCTTGAAGAAAACTTTCTTCTTGTAGTTCTGGAGGTGGGAGGCTTGAGGTCAAGCTGACAGCAGATTCAGTGTCTGATGAAGACCACTCCTTTTCAAGACAGTTCCTTGATGCTACGTCCTCGCATAGACATACTGCCACAGAAGGATGATATTACATAAAACTAATTTTATAATTGATTTCATTCCTTAAAATGGAGTAGTGCAACTACCTTCTAAAGACACAGCATTTACTACAGTGCATTGACAATGACAATTCAACATTGACCACCATTCAAAACAGAGCACACAGAAAATGTCATATCCTGTAGCTATTCACCAAGCTAGGAGTTAGGCTATATTGATTACAAGTTGGTTCTTTGTACATGGAAGCTTAGTCAACATTGGTTAATGGAAGGGTAGAGGTTGATGTCTCTATTAGGCAGCACTATTCCTACAATGGTATCTGTTGTGTGGGACAAAATAAAATGTATGCTTGTAAATTTGTCAAAGCTCCAGTGTTAAATTATTTTACTGTCCTCCAAGTTCCTAAGGAGAGAGTTAAGTTTAGAAGGAAAGAATCATCTCATTAGGTTCAAAAGGACATGGTGTTCCTTGCCCTAGATGGTTATGGCTCTCATAGATGTGCCTGGTGATCCCAGAGTAGCACGCGCCAGGTGACTGGTGTTCTTATAAAAGAGAGATGAGGACACACAGGGACACTCTAGAGATGTGAATTACTGATGGCATCATGTAAGGGGGAAATGAGAGGGCACCGACAAGCCAAGGACAGAAATCCAATTTTCTGCTACCTTCATCTTGGCCTTACAGACATGTGAAGGAAAACCTTTGTCATTTAGGTCTCCAATCTGAAGATTTTTATTGTACTAGCCTTTGCAAACTAATATAATTCTCCAAAAACCATCCCAGGCCCTCAATCAATAGAAAATTCTGATTTGTCTGGAGCCATATGCAGTCACAATTCTATCATTTTGTCAAATATGCACATTAATCTGATGCCAGCGCTCCCAGGAACATACCTGGGAAATTATCAAGCACTAATGTGTTTTACCAGCAAGATCCATCCCTGTCACACACACCTCCTCTATCATCTTCATGTGGCCCCATTGAGGCTGCTACCTTGATTTCCAGATACCTGGGACCAAAGATACCTGTTAGATATGACCCTAGCATTACACATGGGGCACAGAATAAAGCAATATCAAGTCCTCCCTGTTCTAACTTCATCATAGACATCCTGAACTCCTCCTTGATGACACTGGAGTCTATGTCTTATGTACACATTAGGAAAATTACCTCCATGTGGTTCTGCGTCTTTCCTGGGGTATTTTTAACCCTAACTCTAACCCTAACCTAGCTCTAGACTGTAGTTAAGTTTATCAAGTCTTGCTGGAGAATAATTACTTCCATTACTAGAGTACTTCCTGTGGAAAAAAGTTCTCTTATAGACCAGAGTTTTATAATATACTACAGATATACATCTGGCACTAATGATGCAAACGTGTCCCCAGAAACAGAGTGGTCCCTTGAGCAAAATTACTGGTTGGAGGAGTTTGTCGTCTAGGTTTTAGCCTCTTCTCTTGCCCATTATCTCATGAGGCTACTAAGAAACACAGGTACCTTTTTTACATTTCACAGACACTAAAGCTGGAAATTCTAATATTCCTTTATACAGTTGTTCACTTTGGAAATGCCTCCTTTTCTTCTGCTCGATACTGGCCTGGATACAGCAGAAATGTGACTTTTTGCTTTTACAAAGAACAAAAAACAATTGTTTTAAATTTCGCTTTGTACCTGGGAATAGAAATAATAAAAATAAATAAATAATTGGTTTACCAGTCCCATCTAGTCCCCATCTTCAGAACAGAGATACCCCGAACTCCCCACAGAAGTTACATATGTACACACGCACACACCACACCACATCACATAAAAAAGATCTAGGGGAAAAGAGGGAGAGCAGTTTAGAAAAACAACCAAAGGACTTTTGTGAGGGAAAGGGAAAAAGGGCCCCATCAGGCTTATTCAGGCAGACATGGCTGGCTCACAAAGCCTCAGCCGCTGGGGCACTGCAGAACAGGCAGCAGCAGAGCTTTGGAAGATGAGACCTGAGTGAGAGAGATAAACAGACTGTGCAGGGCATTTGCCACGGAGCTGATATAGGGCTAGCTCCTTTTTCATGGCATAGTCTGGGTACTATGGAGAAAGAGGGACAAGGAAAAAAATCAGTCTGCTTGGACTCTGATGTGATAATCAGTCACCACAATGAACCTCCCAACCAAGCAAATTCTAGCTCTTATTGTGAGTGAGGGTAGAATGTGACTTGTGCAATGTGGCCGATGTTGAGAGCAAAGGTGGTATTTGAAATGAGCACCAAGGCATGTCAGGTTTTTCTTTCTTAAATTAGCCGTCCCCATGAAACTGTTTTTCTTATATCAAATATCACTAGGATAGTACCCTTTTATCCATTATCCAAATGGAATATCACTTTTTCCATCAAATTTAGCAACTGGGAAATTTTTAGAGAAAGTATTTGGTGCTGCAAACTTACTTGAAATAGCATTGCTGAAAGTGGATATGTTTGAGATGGCTTTTGTATCGGACTTGTCTGTACAAGCCTGGCTTAATCTCCCTCTAGAAGATGAAAATAGCATTTAATCCTGGCCAAGGCGCTGTTTGGGGGCTGACTGTACTCCACTCCCAACTCCTTTCTCTTGGAAAGCAAAACCACAGAGTTCAACACAAACAACAGCCAGTTAGCAGGCACAAATGCTAAATGGGAAATTAACTTAGAGTGGGTGAGACAGACTACTAAAATTCTGCCTGTCCTGCTAAATTTAGCCAAAAAAAAAAAAAAATCCGTCTGTGCCATTTTAAAGTGTTTCTGGATTCCAGAGGCAGCTTGATCACACGTTTCAGCAAGAGGCTGAGGACTAAAATAGAGAAAGGAAATAGTTAGCTATTCCTTCAATTTAGATACACTTCTAATTAAAGTATCTATCCACACCCTGTTTCCCAAAGGGAATAAATGGTCTGTCTCTGCTGGACAAGAACGACTGCACTGTGTGATGGATTCATTCGCACATCTGCGTCCCTTGTGGACACAGAGACACAGGGCAGTTGATGGCACAGGAAGAAATTCAGTTATGTCCTTTATGTCATCAGAAATGTTTCCAGGGTGTTTTTATTATTATTAATTTCAATTGAATATTGAAATGCAGGGAGTTTAAATTTTTAAATACACTAAATCACCTCTCTCCTCTGCAGTACCCCCTCAACCTTTTCCAAAGGTTGTTTTATCAATACAATCAGCAATTTCTTTTCTTTCATGCTTCAACCGCCACCAGTTCAATCAAGTTAGAAGTCAGAGATTGGCAAAGGTGTGACAATGACTTGAAAGTTCTTTAGAATTATATTTGAGTTATTCTATTTTATAATCATCTAGCATACAGAATGTATTTCCAGTTATGTTTTTCATTGTCAGAATTATACAACCCAAGGCCTTGAAATCAATACTCAGAAATAAATGTGTAGTTCAGCTCTGACTTTCTATATAACCTTGACAAAGACATTTACCATGTCTTGGCTCAGTTCCTCTATCTGTAAAACAGGGAGAAAAAATATTGACTTTCCTAATAAGGCTCTGGGTCAGATTAGTTACCCCAGCTTCATGAACTGCTTTAAAAAAAAAAAAACTGTCCCGCTGCAGAAATCACACCTGGGCTCAGCATGTATTTATTTTGTCCACTCATCCAAACACTACCCTCTCCCATTCACATCCCTTGCCCTCTCCCCCCACGCACTACCTTCTCACAGGTGAAGAAGCAGCAGCAGTATCTGGCATCAGTCATCCCTCCCAAAGGAGGCCCAGGAAGGTGAGGCAATATATAAAATGACATATAGAAGCATTGAAAATCCCATAGCTAATAGTCTGTATGAGCAGCATACTGGGTGTTCCCAAACGCTGCTTTCTGGTATGTTGATATCATCATCACATTTATCGTTTTCATCTTGTTTGCTCGCTCACAATTAGCTCTGGACCCAGGGCCGGGCCAAGTTTCAACCTTGTTACCTCCTTTAATCTAACAGTTCACTGACAGAGTCCTAGTCCGTTCTATGTGACTTTTGACGTCCTACAGAATGGATGTTTATAAGGAAAGGATGACTGGTCCTCACGGTTCTGGAAGCTGAGAATTTCAACATCAAGGTGGTGGCATCGGGCAGAACCTTCCTTCCATGGCACGGCACAGTAGAAAGTAAAGGGATGAGAGGACTAACAACCTCACTTGCGCTGTCCCTTTTATAATCAACATGAGTCATCCACAAAGGGGAAGCCTTTGTGATCTAAATCCCCCTCAGCAGATGTTGAGCCTCAACACTGCTATGGTGTGGACTGAGTTTCCAACTCACGCTCTTTGGGAGAAAGATTCCCATTTGTTATTATTCTTCCCGTTTTACATGGAGATCAAATGAGCTGAAGCTACATGGCTAAGTAGCAGCAGCACTAGAACTGGCTCGGTTCTAAGGAGCCCGGACACTTAGTTGTGTGCTTTGCCTATGGCCTCATTCTCACTAAGTCACTCATCAACTGAAAATGGCATTAAAATCCAGTGCAACGTGGAAAGGAAGAAGACACCAGGAAACGGACCTCATTGTGGATGCAGAAAATACTTCAAATGGAAGAACTTTTTGTTGTTTTCATTGTTAAAACATGAAACCATAAAGACACCCCAGGGGCAACTTCATCTAAACACTTGAATAGAAGAAAAGCAGAATACAGGACGTATTTTAGATCTAATATATCCCAACATAATTTTTCTTATGCTCCTTACTGTAACTAGAAGTTTCTCTTCCGCTCACCAGTTCCCAAATTACCACCCTGAGGCTTAATATTAATTACAAAATGTTTGGTCTATTAGCTCAGGCTTATTAACTAGCTCTTACAACTTAAATTAACCCATTTCTATTATTCTATATATTATCATGTGACCATGGCATTACCTTACCTCTTTCTTCTCCAGTGGCTGCTGGCATCACCCCGACTCTGCCTTTTTTCTTCCTGTATCTGTTTGGATTTCCAGTTTAGCTATATTCTGCCCTGCCATAGGCCAAAGAAGCTTCTTTATTAACCAATGGTAATAAAACATATTCACAACATACAGAGGGGCATCCCACATCATCTTAATTTATTTTCAAATACATTTAATGTCTTTAAAATAAAGATTAAATCTGTAAAGGGTGTTTAAAAAGAGAGTGCATTGAATTGAACCTTAAAGTAAATGAATCTAGTTTCCTTCTAAGTCAAAAGTTCAATGATCTTTGAACAACTAGTGGAAACATAAGTGAATTGAACAGTGCCCTTCTCAGAGTTCAGGAGGCTCAAGGGCATGGTGCTGATTCCAGCTCACCTTTGGCAACAGGTGGTACCAGCGGCACCTCCCACAGTGCCCCAACAATGAGCAGTTCTACAGCTTCTCAGCATCTCCACGCTGGGGACCAAGCTCCCATGATAGGACTCTTTGTGGAACAGATCACACCTGAACCATAGCATGACACTATCAATATTATTTGCCTGGATTCTCCGCGTAGCAAGCTGCTTTGGGGAGAGACTTTGCCTTTAAGGAGCCTGAAATTTTTAGCAGTCAGGAATTATGTCTGAAAGTTGCTCCACAGCCAGTCATTGTCTTCATCCTCTAAGACTACACTCATCTGCCTTTTGCTCAGCAGGCAGACAGTCTCTGTCTTCCCAGGCTATTTCTGTACATATATCTCTGGAAATATTGTCAAGAACAACGACAATCAACTATTATCCTGAAAACATTCAACAGTGTGCCAGCCTTGGCTAGTTCTTTGTACTCACAGAAGCGAATGGTATACCTGGCTATTTCTTTTGCAATAAGCAATAATAAAATGTACTAGATACCTTTTCTAAAACTTTTGGTAGGCTAACACACAACCTTGAAAATAAGATTTAAAAAAAACCTTCAACTTTTCTAACTTGTCAAGTTTTGTGATGAGGCTGGCATGGTTACAGATGCACCATTGTGAGCAAAAGAGAAGAAACTTTGGGGAAGTTTTTCAGTTTTTCATCATTTACTTTTTAATTAATTGAATTAATTTCTCTTTCACTGGAGGATAATTTTATTAGTGTTTAATAGAAAACAATAGGGCAAGCACACTAAATCTTGGCAGTTGCTAGGAGAAAGGAGTTAGAGAAGAGAAAGAGGGAGCCTCGGTGTTTGCAGTGGAGATCAACAAGCAATCACAAGGCAAGAGGAGGCGGGGCTTTAGAGAAATAGTTAAAAAGCCCAAATATCCAGGGAAAGCAAGCTAAGCCTTTGGCCAGTATTCAAAACGGGGATAAAGCAAAGTACAAGAGCATGCCTGCCAGAGAAACAGATCAGTGCCTTGCTCAGCCATCATCAGAGGCACTTCTGTCAATGGAAACAAATACAGGGACTCACAGTAAGACAATGTGCAGAGAATGTGAGAGACCCGGAACACACATCCATAAACAGGATATCTCTGTCAAATCCCTCTCCTAGGGAACCCTTCAGAAGAGGAGGCAGAAAGAATGTAAGGGCCAGAGTGGATGTAGGACACCAGGCAAACAACCCCCTCTATGTCAACAAGATTGATGAACATATGAACTCAGAGACGGTGGCAGCATGCATAGGGCCTGCATGGGACTGCACCAGATAGGGTCCTAGAGCTGAGAGAAGTGGATATAAGCCCCATTCCTCACCCAGAAACAATTTCCAAATGGTAGCCACTTGTAAAGTGCAACTTATTTTTCTCCAAGGGAGTCTCACTGGGGAAACAAGCTACCCTTAGGTGTAGGTTGCATGCCTAGCAGTAGATAGCCAGAACAAGACGAACTGCATGGTATCTTTGGAGGGTTCCTCATCTCATAATGTCATGTCAAGGGTTTTCCCGTATTTATTTTTTTAATTTTCTCTTAGTTTTTTCATCGTTATTTTATTTATATATTTTCTGCTCTATTTTACCCTACAGGTCCTTTGCATATACAAATTGTGGCTTCCAGATCAGTGACTTTATGGGATTCCTGAATGTGTGCATAAGTGGGTCTCTGAGTCTGTATCTGTTTCTCGTGCCTTCTCTTGGGGCCTTTCCCTTCTGTTTGTGTTGTCCTACTCTGATATGTTAGCCTTTGTTTTATTTTATTATACTATATTATATTTATTATATTATCTTATACTTTCTTAGAAGCCTATTTGTCAAATGAGAGATAGAAAGGTGATGAATCCAGATAAGAGGGAAGGTGGGGAGGAACTTGAAGGAGTAGAAGGAGGGAAACCCTAATCAGAATATTTTATGTGAGAAAAAATATTATTTTCAATGAAAGGTAGGGGAAGTATAAGAAAAAGTTATGTTTTCCTGAGTCAGGAGTTGGAAAGTGGATAAGCCAGGGCTCTCATGCTCTCTGCAAGTGTCTGTGAGCACCTGCTTGAGTTAATTGAAGAATCCTATATTAGTGACAAATATGTTGGCCAACTAGATTTACTTGACATAGGGCTCTTCAATTATTGGCCTGTTAATGAAAATTTAAAGAGGTATTTCCAGATTAAGTGTTGGGAAAAATGACTTAAAAACAGATGCCACAGGATGCTAAGGTACTGTAGAACAATCTTCGCACACTGTGAAAATGTGTTACTGTCATTGTCGTTAAAAAAGCCGATTGTCCTGTAGCTAGGCAGGATGTATAGGCAGGACAACCAAACTAAGGACTGGAAAGAAGGAGGGCAGAGTAAGAGGAGTTGGCCAGCAGATGCAGAGAGAAGCAAGATGGGCAGGCCGAATTGAGAAAAGGTAATTCAAATATAAGAATTCGCTAGTAATAAGCCTGAACTATTGGCTGAGCACTTATAATTAATATTAAGACTCTGAGTGGCAAGTGGCTGCCAGCACAGGAAAGCTCCGCCTACACTTAGGTACTAACTCGCCTCTAGTGTGTGGGTCTGACAATCAGGTTATCAGTTGTCTGTCCTCCACAGTATAACATATGGCACTGATTCGCCCTAGACAGCCACGACCCCATTCATCAGAGACTTACAGAAGCGCACATGTATACGGAATATAAATGGGAGCAAATTGGCAGCCAGAAATCAAGTTCATTTTTAGTGCTTATGTCAGGCCGATGTCTAAGCATCGAAGATCTGGGGCATGTTGTACCTCTTAAAGAAGAGGGGCCACACTAAGGCATCTTTTGTCTTAGCCCCTTCTCCTAATCTTTAAGCCAACCTTAGATCTACCCAAATTGTTTTGGGAGGGGGCATTTTCAGTGACTCCTGCCTGCTCTGAAAAACCTCTGACTTTGGAGAGTTCCTAAGAGAGATTAACTGTAGGGCCAAGATACAGAAGAAATACTGACTAGTGTGTTGGTCTTCCAACTGCAGATTCTTTATGCAATCCAACAATCAGTAGAAACCAGCACAAATGGCCTTGAAAACAATCGGTGGTCATTCTCTCTCCTTTGGAAAACCCCCCTAGTCCTTATGCCAAAGGTCCAGGAGATGCTGTCATAAACTGAGGCAGTAATTGCTGGAGTTTCCAGGATGTCTTTTTAGGAACTCATTGTGTCTGAGTCAAGCACAAGAAGACAAAGAGGGGTGGTCCATTAGCTTTACCCAACAGTGTGACCCTGTCTGAGGAGTTGAAAACTTAGCTCCCAGAGAAGAGAGGGGCAATATCACCCATAATAGCCCATTTGTTACTAACCACAGAGTTCTGGAAGGTAGTGTGAGCCTTTGAAGTCTGTCTACTTAGCAGCTGCTGGCATGTTTGAAATCTAATATAAATGCAATACCACGTTGCACATCACAGAATTGCTCTCTTCCTCTCGGACACCGTTCCCTATATGCTTATATCAGCTGTTTTAAGTGGAAAGATGACTTGGGGTACAGGCAACCTTTTCCTGTCCCCAGGGGCAAACTGAAGGTTAGTTCAAAGGCCATGCACACTCATCTGCCTGTACTAGGGAAGCGGAGTAAAGGGCTATATACTTCAGCCATTGTCTTAGCTATATGTAGCCAGGTCACTATCCTCCTGAGCACTGGGGAAGAAAACAGCTCTTAAATGTAGTGAATCGAGTTTGGACTCGATTCACAGCACAAAAGAAAAGATGGTGGTGCCTTGGGAAACACTGGTCCAATTGCCTGTACTGCTATGACTGTTCAACATGGAAAATATGGTAAGGACTGTGGTGTTGCACACTGTACTTCCCTATCCTGTAGATGGCAGAGGGAATCTTCTAAGTGCAAAGAGCCCCAAACTATAAACTGGTGAAAGAAAATGTGAATTGCTTCTCAAATCGCTTTCCCGTTTCATTATAGGCCCAACATAAACAATAGTATATCCCAAGAGAAAAAAGGAAACCACAGCCATGAAGATTTAGCGTAAAGGCAGTGTGTGAAGCAAGATATGATATTCTAGTAGAATAGCCTTCCATACCACTGAAAGGACCAAATAAGAGCTTGAGAATTGTGGAATTCAGGTCTTGCTTCAAGTAACAGACCTTGTAATAGTTGCTGCATCTGTTCTTGGCACCATATCTTGGATGCTACCAGCATCTTCTTTGTCAGCTCAATGACATCCTGGGATGAAAATTGATCCACATCCTTGTAGCAAATCTTCACATGGAAGTTTGAAGTAATCCCTGGGGTATCAAACCTTCTTTGCTGTTTGGCACCAGCCAATGAGTCAAAAAGGTGCAGACGCCTCTGCTCGCTGACATCCAAAGCCTTTTTATGTAAAGTCTTCAGCTGACAAGTGAGATAACCAAGGTTTTTTTCCCTTTTCTCTTCCCAGGGTCCTGCACATGTGAATTAATTCTCTACTGCTGAGCAACATGTCCAGAACCCAACTTTAGCCTGTTGTTGTATGATGTTTCCTGGAAAAAACGTGTATACATATCAGTTAACCTCAGACAGAACACCAACAACAGACTAAAGAAAAGATTCTACTCAAGTCTAGTTTAGTGGACCAATGAATTAATTGGGAATATTCAAGATGTGTCACTGGCAAAGTGTGGGTGATTCAACAGTAGCTGCATCATTGAAACACCCTTCTAGGGCCAGTTAAAGGGCTCAGTGGGCATTTGCTGCCAAGGCTGATGAGCCAAGTTTCATTCTTAGGATTCACATGGTGGAAGAAAAGAACTCATGTCTAAAAAGTGGTCCTCTAAAAGGCACATGTAAGAATGTATAAAACAACAAACCAAAAACAGCAATTAAAAAAAGACCCAACCATAATAGGCAGTGATGCATGAAACTGCAAACCTGGAGCTCCTGCATCATTGAAGCTCCTGCATCCCTGAGCACCTGCATCCCAGGAGCTCCCTGAATCCTTGGAGTTCCCTGCATCCCTGAGCTCCTGCATCCCTGGAGCTCCTGCATCCCTGAAGTTCCCTGCATTCCTGGAGCTCCTGCGCAATTCGCAGGCAGTTCAAGCAGTCATCTCTCTTCAGCAAGTGTTACTTTTGCTTGTGTAACTTTGGGGATAGGGCTTGGGGATCTTGTAACTTTCTGAACTTCCTGAGAGTTGTAAGTTCCTAAGTCTTAAGAGCCTCCCTCCTCTCTCTGGGGATTGTTTTAATGTGGAGGAAATGTCTACACAATAGCTTTCCAGCTGTGAGGCTATCACATTTGCATAAACAAGGGTAGTCTATAAACTTGGGCAAACTTTAGACATCTGTTTGGTGAGTATAGTTACTTAGGAGTATGTGGGCAAGATCAGTGTTTAGTCACTTTTCCAAAGAAGGGAAAACTGCTATGTCTTATCTCTGAACTCCAACCTTCCCCAGCACCTTACTGGGCCTCTGTATTTGATATTGTATATGCTTCACTTGGACTTTCTATTGGATGTAGTATACTAACCCAAGCTCAGGTTAAGCAGGGTGATGCCCATCAAACTATTGCAGGCTCTCTCAGACTTTGGGTTCTATAACCTTCCTTTTTTAAGCACGGCAACCAAAAGGGTGAGGCAAGTGGATCTCTTAAAGTTCAAGGCCAACCTGGTTTACTTAAAGAGCTCCAGGCTAGCCAGGGTTAGACAGATGGACACATCTCAAAAATAAAGAATTCTCTTGGATTCCAATTCTCTGTGGCTGGTATGATTTCATATTGAAGTTTCCAGCAAAGAGAGATAGCCATCATCTGAAAACCCTTTTGGAGTTTTAGAAATTATTCCCTCTTGCCATGGCTACCAAGAACCTCCTGCTTGGCTATGGAGTGCTAGATTATGACGTATTGAATTCCTAGCCAGGAGATTACCTTGTCACTCTTCATCAACTTCACACCTTTTCTGGCAATCTTGGGGCATTTTATTCTTCTAACACTACAGTTTAATATGGCTTTTCTCCATATCCCAAGTGTTGTTAGCAGAATCTCATTAACATTCTGTATTAATTTTGGAGAGTTGAGACATTAAGTAATAATCATTTTCCATTTGTGAATTATTTCATATTATTCAAACACACACACATATGTAATTTTTTATTTTATTTCAGCATCTAGCTCCTCCAAAAATGTGTTATGGTAGCAATATCAACAGTTAGCTCTGATTGACTGTAGACACACAATAGGGAGTAGGAGAATGGCCTGTGGAGCACAACTCATGATCAGAAGTCTCAAATGCACCAGACCCTCTTGCTTGGTCTCCAACAAGGTATTTATCTTCTCTGTGCCCCGTGTTAAAATCTCCAGTTACAGCCAGCCTGGAGACATCAATATTACCAATCTCATAGGGTTCTGTAAAAGCTAAGACATATAAAGTAGATACAGAAATCCTTGCCTACAGTAAGTTAGCAGTGTAGAAGAGCTAATATTATTTATCACTGACTTAGTAACTCTACCTTGATAATTTAGAAGAATTTTGCTGTTTAAAAATGGTATTTGTTGTATGCTTGTGATAAAAACACATGGACACTTAAGTGGGTTCCCCCCCTCCAGTTTCACTGACTTTAATTAGGAAAACTACTTTGCTTTACTAAATGTCTTTTCAAAACTTACTTATAAGACGAGATTGTCATTTTTTCTTAATTTATTGGTGTCATAATGGATCATAGTGTTATTTAATGGCCCCGAAATTACAGTTTTTTTCTTAGTGACATCATGTTATTCTTTTGATCCACTCCGTTTCCCAACATTTTTAGAATGTTGTTCATATAAACATGAGTTTTATTTTATTTTGGAACTATATTAAAACTTGAGAAAGTTTATTTTGATTAAGATCCTGAGATTTGTAAGATAAATGAGGGAGATTTCTAGGTTCTTCTTAGGCCTGAAATAGTTTAAATCTCCTGGAATAAACTTTCCTTTGAAGGTTATGTAAGACTTGGCTAGGAACCCATCTGGCCCTGTCTGTCTGAATGGTACATCTTTATTCACCTTTTCAATCTTGTCTTTGGTAATTGGTCTGTTCAAGGATTCTACATCTTCTTAGGTCAAATTTAGTACTTTATTTCTTGCTAGAAACACCATCCATCTCTCTAAGTGTCCAGATTTCTTGTGAAAATATATGTAGTTTCTAAGTTCTTTTAAATCTAATCTCAACCTAGTTTTATCTGTACTTTCCCATTCCTGGTCTTCCATATACTTTTATATCCCTTTTTATAATCAGCATTATCTGTTTTATTGGAGCATTTTAAAAATCTTTAACATTTTTTCTTTTGCCATGAATGTTTGTGTCTCATCTCATTAAATCTAGTTTATGTCTCTTAATTTCCAGTTGGAATTTTCATTTAGTTTCTTTGCAATTCATTTCTAATGGCTTAAGACAAGTTATGAGTTCTTTTTTTCTTTTTCTTCAATATGAAAAAGATTAAGATTATTGTTCTATTGTTTCCCCCCCTTGGGTACTATTTTTGTTATGTCTTATAGGACAAAATATTCTAATATCCAATGTTTCTCAAATAGCAGATAATAGCTTTTATCATTTCCTTTTTACCCCAACATAATATTTATAATATGTATAATACAATTTTTATAGAAGTAGGTTTCTAAGAAGCAGGTTACTATTGACTTTGAATGTTGTTGAGTTTTGACAATACAATGTGACCTATAAAAATTATAGCCACAAATAACATAAAATATCTTGGGGTAACACTAACCAAGGAAGTGAAAGACCTATTTGACAAGAACATTAAGTCTTTGAAGAAAGAAACTGAAGAAGATACCAGAAAATGGAAAGATCTCCCATGCTCTTAGATAGGAAGGATCAACATAGTAAAAATGGCAACCCTACCAAAAGCAATCTATAGATTCAATGCAATCCCCATCAAAATCCCAACACAATTCTTCACAGACCTGAAATAACAATAATCAGCTTCATATGGAAAAACAAAAAACCCAGGATAGACAAAACAACCCTATACAATAAAGGAACTTCTGGAGGTATTCCCATCCCTGACATCAAGCTCTATTACAGAGCTACAGTAATGAAAACAGCTTGGTATTGGGCATAGAAACAGAAACATTGACCAATGGTATTGAACTAAAGACCAGGATATTAATCCACACACCTATGAATACCTGATTTTTGACAAAGAAGCTAAAATTATACAATGGAAAAAAGAAAACATCTTCAACAAATGGTGCTGGCATAACTGGATGTCAACATGTAGAAGAATGAAAATAGATCCATATCTATCGCCATGCACAAAACTCACATCCAAATGGATTAAAGACCTCAATATAAATTTGACCACACTGAACTGAAGAGAAAGTGGGAAGTAGCTTTCAATGCATGGGCACCGGAGACCACTTCCTAAATATAACCCCAGTAGCACAGACACTAAGAGCAATAATAAATAAATGGGACCTCCTGAAACTGAGAAACTTCTGTAAAGCAAAGGACACAGTCAATAAGAAAAAAAAGCAGCCTACTGGATGGGAAAAGATCTTCACTAACCCCATGTCAAAGAACTAATCTCCAAAATATATAAATGACTCAAGATATTAGACATTAAAATTCTAAATAACCCTATTAAAAATGGAGTACAGAACTAAACAGAGAATTCACAACAGAAGAATTTCAAATGGCCAAAAGATACTCAAGGAAATGTTCAACTTCCTTAGCTATCAGGGAAATGCAAATCAAAACAACTCTGAGATACCATCTTATACCTGTCAGAATAGCTAAAATCAAAAACACTAATGATAGCTTATGTTGGAGAGGATGTGGAGTAAGGGGAACACTTATCCAAGGCTGGTGGGAATGCAAACTTGTACAACCACTTTGGAAATCAGTATGGCAGTTTCTCAGAAAATTGGGAATCAACCTACCTCAGAATCCAGCAATACCACTCTTGGGCATATACCCAAAATATGATCAATCATATTACAAAAGCATTTGTTCAACTATGTTAATAGCAGCATTATTTGTAATAGCCAGAACCTGGAAACAACCTAGATGCCCCTCAACTGAAGAATGGATAAAGAAAGTGTGGCACATTTACACACTGGAGTACTACTCAGTGGTAAAAAAAACCAATGACATCTTGAATTTTGCATGCAAATGGATGGAATTAGGAAACACTATCCTGAGTGAGGTAACCCAGACCCCCCCACACTGAATATGGTATATACTCACTCATAAGTGGATACTAGCCATAAACAAAGGACATTGAGCCTATAGTTCATGATCCTAGAGAAGCTAAGTAATAAGGTGAACCCAAAGAAAAACATATATAGACCCACCTGGAAATTGGAAACAGACAAGATCACCCGACAAAATTGGGAGCATGGGGGTAGGGGATAGAAGGAAGGGGAGAAGGGGAAGAGAAGGGAAGAAGGGGAGGGTTGAGGAGAACTTGAGGGAATGGGATAGTTGAGATGGAGGAAGAACCAATATGAGAGCAAGGAAAGAGATATCTTGATTGAGGGAGCCACTATGGGATTAGCCAAGAAACCTGACTCTAGAAAACTTCCCAGGAATCCACAAGGATGATCCCAGCTAGAACCCTAAGTAATAGAAGAGAGGCTGCCAGAACTGGCCTTGCCCAGTAGTCAGACTGATGACTATCTTAAGTAACACTACAGAATCTTCATCCAACAACAGATGGAAACAGAGGCAGAGACCCACATCGGAACACTGGACTGAGCTCCCAAGGTCCAGTTGAAGAGTAGAAGGAATGAGATTATGAGCAAAAAGGTGAAGATAATGAAGAAGAGTTCATCCACTGAAACAGTTTATCTGAGCTACTAGGAGCTCACCAACTCCAGCTGGACTGGGAAGGAACAAGAATAGGACCAAACTAGTCCCTCTGAATATGCTTGAGGGACTAGTTAGGATTAGAGGGAGGTGGGGCGGGAGGGTGTGTAGAGGAAATGAGAGGAGGGAAGGGAGTGGGAATTTGGATTGGTATTTTTTAAATAAATAAATAAGAAAAGACCTATCAATATCATTAAAATTTTAATGATTTGGGGGTCAGCAAGATGGCTCAGCATGTAAAAGTGAATGCCAGACAAGCCTGGCCAACTGAGTTTGAATTCCAGCACAGGAAAAGGATAGATGAAAAGAACCAACTCCTCAAAGTTGTTCTCTGATTCCCACCAGCACAATGCCATGCATGCCCAACACGCTCGCATCATGTGCACCCAAAAATCCATGATAATAAATACCATTTTTAAGAAACATTTTTTTGTGTGTGCGACTAAATTCATGGTCAACTTATATAAAACTTCTCAAGTATTTAAAAATTGTTTCTTCTTAACTCAAACATGTTAAATAGAATAAATTATTTATATGCTTCAACTCCCTTATGTCTTTACTATTTAATCTTAGTCCATGAGAACTGTTATTTTAAGATGCATACTTAAGTGAACGACAATAATTACATGAATAAATTATAATCACTGCTTCCTATATACACAAGAATCAGTGTTATGTGTAAAGAGTTGTTGACTATTTTTATATTCAGAAGCAAGTAGCAGAAACGCAGGATGGTAGAACATGGCTGTAATCCCAGCACTCAGGGGGCTAAGACTGAAGGTTTGCTGCAGGTTTGAAGACAGCCAGAGCTGCACAGCACTAAGGCCAGTCTGGCTTACATAAGGGACTCTGTCTCAAAAAACCAAAACCAATCAACCAAAGAAAGTGAAAGGGTGAAAGTGGCAACCTGATAAGGGGACATTTACAGCATGCATGGGAGCCAAAGAGTGTCATCAATCAGATCCCAAATCAGGACTTAGAGACTTCTTATTAGTTATGAATGCTCAGCCTCACTTAGGCTTGTTCTGGCTAGCTCTTTTAACTTAACGTAAGCTACTTTTCTTTATCTACCTTTCTCCTCGGGCCTTTTTACCTTTCTTTCCTTCTGCATAGCTTACTTTCACTGCTGCTTGCATCTGGCTGACTGGCAGCTGCCTGTCTTCTGGCCCCTGGGCGTCTCCCTTTATTGCTCCTTTGTTCTCTTCTTTCGTTTTTCTTTCATTCCTCTTCCTAGCCGAGATTTCTCCTCCTTTTTATTCTCTCTGCCTGCCAGCCCCACCTACCCTTTCTCTGCCTAGCTATTGGTTATTCAGCTCTCAATTAGATCAATCAGATGCCTTAGTCAGGCAAGGTGAAACAGCAACACATCTTTTCATAATTAAACACATGTAACACATCCTTACATCATTAAACAAACTCAGCATAAGCAAATGTGATACACCTTTACACAGTTAAAGTAATATTCTGCAACATAAACACACGTAATATATCTTTACATAGTTATAGTGTTTTCCACCACAGTCCCTTCATTCCTCTCCATATCAGACTTAGCAGCGGCTGGTGACTGCTAAATATTGTGGTGTGTTTTCTATTAAAAGAGGAAGGAGAAGCCTTATCACCATCAGCCTTCAACAGTGGCCTGTCACAACCAACACACAAAGCACAGGGATTCTTTTTTTTTTTTAATCTAAACTGGCTTGATTTTGTGATGTGTCAGGATGTCATTAAAGTAAGTACTTTGTGGGGGAGGAGCCAGAGAGGACAAGCTGTTAGCTTTAGAACTTCCAAAATGAAGTAAGTACAAAGAAGTGGGAATTTCTGACAATGTCTTTGCACATGAGAACTCCTAAGAATCCATCTGTTTTCATTTTCTCTGCTTGTTTTGTAACAGTGTTTCAATTTTCTGCTTTTCCTTCTCTGGGTATAATCTTCTTTATTTAGTAAAAAAAAATGGAAAGTAAATATATATATTATTTTATATATTTTATATATTAAACTTAGGACTTTTGTCTCTGGTAATAGAGATTAGAAGGTGTGGGCATTATATTGAAAGGAAATGAAAACCCAGCAATTTATTTCAGGGATCTATGTGTTCTGAAGTATATGGGCTTACAATGTGTAACACTTTTCCTGGAGAGTGCAACCCCAAATGTCTATTCACTCTTATAGGAAACCAACCAAAGTTACAATAGCACCCAAGTCTAAGTGTAAATCAACACGTTTCTGGAGGTTGTACAGGAGTATAGGTGAGAGGTTAGAGCACAGAGGAGTAGCAACGGCTCAGAGGCAGCTGAGTCACCAGAAGCCTGCCCCAGCATGAGTGGTGGCTCACGATGCCTGAAGATTGGAAGCTCAAGGAATCTTTGTCTCTTCCAGGCAGTTTGCTGGATTCTATCTCATTAGCAGTTTTTACTACTTATAAAAATCTTGAGGAGAAAAAGCCTTTGCACATCTGGCCAGTTTCAGGGACTTCCTGAGAACTTTGAGTAGTTTGCTTCTTGAGTTTTAAGGGTCATTGCTTTAGAATTTCTAGAGTCTTGAGGAGTTTCCCTTCAAGATGGACTGTTTTAACTCAGAAGAAATTGCTATACAATTTCCAATCTGAGAACACTGCTGCAAATTTAGATTGGTGCAGGGAATTGTCGCAGTATCTTACATTTTCTATCACAAACCAACACTACTGTGTGCTTCTGTGTACTCCTCCATTTAAACTGCTAATTCGTGGAAATGTACTTTTCCATTTCAATTGCTAATTTAGGGAAAGTTGTTCTGTATATGCTGGGAGGTGGAGATTAATTCCCATGTTCCATCTATGTAGATAGTCAACCTTTTAGCAAAACTGAACAATTTCTCCCCCTTTCAAGTAATCTTCCAGGCTCACGCTATCAAAACAAAGTTCTCTATTTTTTGTGGGTGGCTCTATTGTTAAGTTTCGTGTTCTACCTCATGAACAGATTTCTGATCTGGATGAATGGCCAGAACTAGCATGACCCAGTGTACCTCTGTATGTATAAGAGCAGCTCCTCTGCCATGTTTTCAATTGCATGGGAAAAAAGGTATTCTAACTATTTTAGACATTTATTGTGTTACATAAAGAATACTTTTAGGATTTTGCCTGGATTTACATTTAATCTAAAAATCCATATAGGAAACTATAAAGTTTTTACTACTTTGTTGATAACATGAAGCTTTTATACATATATTAGTTTTACATAAAAAAGTAGTTTCAGAAATGTTTTAGATGTTCCATATGTCAGCCTTGTACATAATTCTTCATTTTATTTCTTAAAATATAATTTGTTTTTAATTATGAATGGCATATTCATATGTATTCTAATTGTTTCTGGCTTGTAGGTTTATTATTAGGACATGGGAAGATGGCTTGCTGTTGAAGTTTAAGCATCTGCGCTTGGATTCCTGGTGCCCATGCAAAGCACCAGGTGTTATAGCATGCATTTGTAATCCCACAGCTGGGAATTGGAGACATGTGGATCCTAGAGGATCTCCCAATAGTTAGTCTAGGAGAATTAATAAACTCCAGGTTATGTTAGATGCCCTGACCAAAAAAAAAAAAAAAAAAAGATGGCAATCCATAGAGGAAGACAGCTGACATGGACCTCTGGCCACCATTTGCACCTCCACACGTGTGCATGGGCACCCACATGTACATGTACACATACACAAGCATACATCCAAAATATACCTCATGCACACAAATATTAATGATATCTACAATCTGCTTTTCCCTCATTAACCTTGTTTTCAGTCATTTTAACTCCTCTGTTGTTTACTTGATCTTTCAATTTGAAAGTATTTCAAGAAGACCATCATAACATCTGAAAACGACAGGCCTTTCCCTTTCCTTCCCTAGCCTTATAACGTTCAGTGTTGCCCTTTGTTTAAGAAAGCACAAGGTTGAATCACAGTAGTTATTATTTAATGATAGAAATAAAAAGTTATGCTATGAAAATTCAGACAGTTTATGCATATGGGAGTATGTATGCACGTGCATGTATGTGTATGAAGTTCAGAGCACAGATTAAGGTGTCTGTCATCCTCAAGAACGTTACCATCCTTTGAGATGGGGCCTATCATTGACTTGGAGTTCACCAACAGCTACACTGTGTGGCCAGCATGCTCCATGGATCCTCCAGTATGTACCTCTCTGTGCAGTGACTACAGGCATTTGCCACCACTCTGGGTGTTTCTATGTGGTCTCTGGGAATTGAACTCTCTTCCTTGTGTTTGAAAGGCAGGTACTCTGTAGATGGAGCTATCTGCTGAGGCTCCTCCCATTTTAAAAAATCTTTTATTCAGCATTGCAGTTCAACTCAGGACCTTATAAATGCCAAGGAATGACTCTACCACTGATCCACACCTTCTGCTTAGATGAATATTTCTCTGGAATTATGGCAGCAAATGATTCCACAGAAACACTTCACAGAAGGAGGGAGCCTAAAATTGGTGATAAAATATCTATGACAAGAAATCCTGCAAGTCAATAAAAAGAAACAAAAACTTAGAAAATGGTCAGAGTAGTCATTTTGGAGCAACTGCTGCTCTGTCTAATCTAATTGAGAAAAGTGTGAAGCAAGAGTGGAATGATTCCTCTGCATTCATCAAATGGGTAGCAAGAGAAATGCTTACAGTGCCAAGAATTACCCACTGCAGATCAATGAGTTCTCACACATTGCTCATGGAATGCAAATTGACATAGTCACTTAGGAAAAAAATGTGGATTATCCTATAAAATTTGAATATTTGCATACCCAATGAACCAGCAATTCCACTACTAGGTATTTATCTAAGAGAAGAAGTTTAGCAAATATTACCAGAAAAATTCCTACCTAGTACCACTGTTCACAAATAGCAAATCAGAAAATAATCTAAGTGGCAGTTGAGAGGAGTTTGAATAATCCATGACCTAATCATAAAAAATGTTCAATGCCAATGAAAATTAATGACTCAAGGTACAGTACAAATGTGCATGGATGAACTTTATGAACATAATAAGTTTTTAAGAAGCACATCCAGAAGGATTTATACATTTTGATACTATTTTTTAAAAATTCAAAAGGACATTAAATAAATATTTGGGGATAACACACAAAGGTCCATATGTAATACCTCTTGTTTGAAATCAGGATAAAGATAAAAGTAATATTCAAAATAATGATGATGAAACAGGTAGGTGAGTAAAGAAAATGGAGGAAAGAAGAGCACATGCTTGTGTACTCGCCACCAATAAGGTTTGGCTCTTGATTCAGAAAGAGGAGTCACATTCTGCATTGTATTGTTAACACATTCATAAAATTAACTGCAATAAAGGAAGGTCACAAATAAACAATGAAAGCAAAATGTACTAAACCTAAGATTATGAGTACTATGGGTTCCATATGTAAACAAATGATGAGGGCAAAGTGGTAGGTGGCTTTTCAAGCATGCAGGAGGCCCTATGTTCATAGACGTATAAATACGTGATTAAAATAACTTTGAATAATTTTGAATAATCATTGCCAATTTCAAATTCTATTCTTATAAGCAGCTAGGAAATTTAGAACCCCTATCCATTGTCCAATGCTGGGCCTTGGGAAGAGGCCCTAGGAAGACACCACTAGACTCACGAGGCTAGAATCATCACTTGTATCACTGATATCCCTGTTATGTGAGTTCCATGTGGGTTCTCAATCTTCATGTTATGATTTTGATTCCGCATGAATTTTCTTTCTTTCACCCTGTAGCAGAAGACAACAGCAAAAGCTTTGCTACCTCCTAGGTTAAAAACTAGAGAAGAAGAAATACAGAGAATGAACAACAAACGAACATCTCAAAAATGAGGCTGAATATGGTGGCATATGCCTGTCCCCAGGACATAGGTAGAAGGAGAAGTATCAGGAGTTCAAGACCGGCCTTGGCTACGTAGCAATTGGGAAGCCAACTTGGGTTATATTACCAAAATGAATTATCTGTCTTATCTGCTCACTTCTAGGACTTCGGCAAGGCCACAGTCCTCCCATTTCTAATCCTCCAGATCAGTTCTAGCATATTGTAGGGAATACACTAGGAAGATTCTGATTTCTATATCCTTAAATATTTGCTTTGCCTCTGAGCCAACACTTTGGTGGCTGAACTTGGCGAAAAACTTAATTACAATTTTCCATGTCCTCTTGTTTACTTCCTAAAGTAGAAAGCGTTGCAATAGATGATAAAATGAGGAAAAGGCATAGAAAACATATTAAGAAAGCTCTCATACCAAGTGGGAAACAGGCCCTATGGCAAGCTGATTTTATTGCTTTTTTTCCTGTTTCTCTGAATGCAGAGCTTATTGACATTATATTGCCAAATGAAGCAGCTGCGTCTAGTTCATGTCTATTACTAATATTATCATGCATTAATAATTAATGTGTAAGTCAGCTAAGTATTTCATAACATTTGTATGAACCAAACAGTGAACTACATTACAGCTGTTTGAAGGATGTTCTTGGGTCTGCTAGCCAAGAACTGATGCTGTGCCTACCCTTATAGCTTTATTCTCTCGCTCTGACATGTTTTTCTTATGTCGATTAATGAGGTTTTTTTTTATTTTTATCTTTTCCGTGTTTAACTTGGGAAGAGAAAGATACATCTCAGTTGATACATCTGAGTGCCAGGTAGAGAGGCGCTGCCAAAGAGCAAGGAAAGGGTTTTAGGGAAAACGTAATGGATCTCTGTAGAAGAAAAACTGGCTTTAGAAAAAAAAGATCTTGGAGTAAGAAGAGAAAAGAAAATAAAGAGAGGATTAGGTTTTCCGGCCTAGAACGCACTCTAATAACAAGGACTGATCTTGTCTCTCTTTATTATTGCACTGCATATTTTCCTTTTTATTACTAATGTGTCTCTCAATGTGGCAGAAGAAAATCAAAACTAAATCCAAATTTTAAAAAAATTGATTAAAAACATCTTTCAACATTGGAAGAAACAGATTATAAATGTCTAAATAATGAAGCATATGGGGTATTTCTTAGTGTTTAAGGATAGCATTTTGTAAACATTAAAATATGTAAGGAAACCCTGTCCCAAAAAAACAAAATAATCCTATACTAAAAGTATTAGGCATAATATAAATGTACTTCAATATTAACATAATATGTGTGTGTGCGTGTGCATGTGTGTGTGTGTGTGCGCGCTCGCGTGTGTATGTATTACGGCTCACTCTATAGTACTAAAGACAATTCCTTTAAAATTTTGTGACTCTAGAAGCCCTTAAGGGATGCCTGTTGCCTTCTGTTTTTGAAGGGCACCAAATCCAGGATGTCAAGTGTGGCTTTATCCTTGATTTCATTCTAAAAACGTATTTTGAGGACTGACCTTTAAATAGATTTAACTAGAATAATATATATATGTATATATATACACATACAATGTATTACATTGTAATATAATATCTATTATATATATACTGCTTTTATGTATATATACAGAAAATTTATATTTATGTATATTACATATCTAATCACTGCACTGAAACTGTGTTATTTCCAATGGAATTTAATTATTTGGAATAATTTAAAACATAGAAAAACATATCGTATAAATTGGGTAATAAAATGTGTCTGATTATATCAACTCTGGGCATTCCTATATGCTCTTTCTTTGAGAAGTAACCAATCTTTAAATCTATGGACATAAATTGATGGATATGGATTCTGTTTTTGTTTTTTGTTTTTGATGTTTGCTGACATATATGAAGTCCAGGAGATTTTGCTTCATTCTTCACACATTTTACAAATGTAAGTGAGACCTCCAAAGCCCCAAGTGCTCCTGATCAAACCACCCCTTGAACCTCCAACTTGCTTTATGAAATACCATAGAGGGTAGAAGGATCTGGTCCCGAGAAAGACCACGTGATTAGAACTATGCGTTCATCTTTTTGTGTTTCAGGCTTTTGCCACAGATCATCCTTCGTCATCCACATGTCTCGTCATACAGTTCTGTCTATGTCTCAATCTAAAATCTTTGACTTCTCAAGCTTGCTTTGTATCCCCACAAATCCTTTCTTCTAACTCTTCCCTAGATGTTAATTTCAATTTCTTCATCCAACAGAAATGCAGCCATTTGTATTTGGAAGTTTCTCTCCCACCTGCTAGATCCTGAATATCCATTCTGAGGCTTAATATTAATTTTAAACTGTTTGACTAGTGGCTCAGGCTTATTATTATCTAACTCATGCAGTTTAAATTAATCCATTTCTCTTATTCTATATCTTACCACAAAGCTCATGGCTTCTTACCTCACATCTTGATTCCCTGGCAGGTACTAGCATCTCCCCAACTCAGTCTTTTCTCTCCCTGTCTCTGTACTTGGATTTCCCACCGGGCTCTATTCTGCCCGACTGTTGGCCAAATCAGCTTCTTTGTTAGCCAATGGTAATAAGACATATTCACAGCATACAGAGGGGTATTCAACATCACCTCCCCTTTTCTGTCTAATTAAAAAGGAAGGTTTTAACTTTAACATAGGAAAATTACATATAACAAAACAGTTATCAAGAAAGGAGTACAGTTACAATATTTAGTTTATTTGTATTTGACAAAATTAAAGAAAATACTCTATCATTTATTCTATTTTATGAGTCTAAATTTTAATATATAATTTATCTTTCATCATAACTAAGGAAAACTATAACTATAACTGTCTTCAACTCCATCAAAGATCCCAGAAGGATATAATATTACCTAAGCAAACATAAAGTGCTTTGTAAGCAACTTCCCAAACTCTAGAAATGACAGAGACATCTGACTGCCTGGACAGTCACCCAAAGATCTTCTATAACATTGAGGCATCCATCTTCAGCCTACAGGCCCATAGTATCTGGAAGACTTTTTAATGAAACAGGAAATTTGAAAGACTGTTCTGCCTATGTTGGCAGTTTGTCAGTCATTTTCCATTATGTTCTGCAGAGTGTCTGACATTTTCTTCTATGAAGCAGGAACCCTGAAGGACCATCCTGCCTTGTTTTGAAAAAATTTAGTGGTTATTTTCCTGTGGGTGCTGCATATCCAGTTTGTACACCATACAATTAAGCAGTCCAAGCAAGAGCAATTTCTTGTCCAAATGGCGAGCCTTGCCACAGTGAAAGCGAATTTCATAGGAAGCTTCTTTGACGTCCGTCATCTTTGTGAAGTAATTGATGCTGCCAGGAGCAGATGTGCCTCACTGTCGAAAAAAGTCAAAGTTCTTAAAACGTTTAAAAGTTCTTAAATGTCATATTCTGTAGGTGTTTGAAGAGTTTGAAGATTATCTATCCATCTGAAATATATCTCTGCATATCTAAAAAATCCAAGTAATGTCACTATAAGTTTGACTATTATAGATGGCTATGAATTTGTATTTTAAACTACACATTGTGTTTTTAAATGTGCTGCATAATCATAATACCTTAAAGAAAAGTAGAAAGATACATATAGTATAACAAAATTGACCTTAAATTTTTTATCAGTTATCCAAAATCTATACCAATGTAAACATCTTAAGATTAACAGTTTTTTTTGGATTTAAGTAGATTCAATAATCTACCTTTTTTTTCTTTAGAAAGAGATTGACTATGACCACTAATCATTTACAACCACCTTTAAATAAAAACAAACATTCATAAACAATATTAACCAATGGTAGTAAGACATATTCACAGCATACAGACGGGTATCCCACATCAACCATTCCTTTACAATTATGTTTTTCTGTAGTATAAAGGCTTGGAGATAGAATAGATGACATCTTGTCCTCATTGCTGCTTCAGAAAATCTCTTTCTTTTCTCCTTCCTGAGAATGCCAACATTTAAAGCACATTCCATCAGACTATACCCCTGGGAGTTATTCTTTGCTATTGTCAGCATTAATATGTCTATTTCCCTGCCTTTTGTTATCACTTTCATTATCTCTGTTATCATTCTCAGTGAACTCAACATCCACATCAATATCCCTTCGACACCTGCCTTCGGTCTCCTTGACTTTGTGATGAGCTGTCTACTTTTCCCCACTGATGTTAAGCAATTCAATCCCACAGTTACATTTCAGAACTCTTTATTACCAAGTACTCACTGTTTCACTACCCCACATCTCCAAATACTATACTCTCTCTTAATTCCTATCTTCTCAAACAACTATTTTAGTATAATAACTCCAAGAATATTATCATTTTAGTCAACTAATATAACTGGACTGTTCCCTATATTTTATTAGAATTGCTAGTAATTGTGGTTCTCTCTATAGTACTAAAGGCAATTTCTTTAAAATCCTTTTGTGACTCTAGAAGCCCTTGAGGGATTCCTACTGCCTTTTACTTTTCAAGGATACCAAGTCTAGGATGTCAAGTGTGATTTTACCCTTGCTGTCATTCTAAAAACATACTTTGGGAACTGGCCTTTAAATAGATTTAACTAGGATTTTTCTTTTTAAATTTCTCTGAACTAGCATATCAAACTCAATACAATCATCAGGTTTATACATGCAGATATTTTGCATATCATTCATGGTTAACAAAAATGTCAATTCTCTCTCAACTACAGTTTGCACTTATGAAGTTGTTCGATCCAACAAAGGTTTACAGCTGATTTGAGATATGTTTTTCTAATTTCTTTGAAATTTTCATGTTCCAGAAATTCCAGATATATAGCATGATAATATAATGAAACTTCAAATGTTCTAGGTCTGATCTGTGGTAGGACAACAAATAATCCTCAATGTATAGCAGACAAAGGCTCTACCACCAGGTCTCCATTCTGTCTATGAACGTTATCATTGATGGTGGTTGTGAAATTAAACTAGTGTCTATACTACCTTAAGCTGGAAGCTTTGTGCCTGAGTGATCACTTAGTAGTTGTTTCTTAGTGCCCTCAAAGTGGATCTCAACTATGTAGAAATTAGCACTGAGGGGATTAACTGCTGACTATCTTCCAAGATATTTTCTATTAAAACTGTACTTAGGACGATGTGACTCTGTCTTCTTTCTTGCCTGATCTCAAATGATGTTCCCAAAAATCTAAGTTTCCAGCCATTAAATGTCATAAGTGGGTATATGACTCTATTTCGAGGTAAGAAAATTACTTGTGTCTATCTCCTAACTTTTTCCTTTCTTATGTAATTGTGGAGACAACACAGCTATGACTTCATCAAGAACTGACGTAGACCAGTCTTTTACTCATTCAGAAGCCCATGGAAGCTTCCAATCACATCAGCTACATATCACTGAAGAATGGAACATGTTGACCTTATCAGTCAGTAGGCAGATCTTAAAGTTTTATTTTTCCTGAGATCCCTCTCCCATGACTCCAAGGCAGTTGTCAACTTTAGGAATGTCCAGATGCTCCAACATAATGTTCTATAATGTGTGCTTTCTTCTGAACCTAATCAATCATCAAATTAACCCGTTTTCCTCCTCATTCAATCAAGTTGCTCAAGTCTTTGATATAACTAACTAAATAAATCCCAATGTAATGGAATGATTGATGGGTCCAAGTTTCATAGCACTTCATCCTTATGGAAACCAATTTTAATCAGTGGTAAAGTGTCAGGAGCTGGGTAAACACATTTTAGCACTAGCCACCTGCTCTGTGACTGCTCCAGGGCCTTATCTAAGGCCCTGTTCCATTAACCTATAAACAGTGAAATTTCAATGACTTGACATGCATTCAGAAACTTGTCAGTCAATACTACAATGGGTTTGAAATTATTGTTTTGGAGGAAAAGAGAATGTGTGGGAGAAATTTGGGTTTTGGTTTGCATTAGGTTACATTAGTTGCAGTAAACTGGTATGGACTGTGATGCCCAGTCTGTCTGTACTGGTTCAGTTAAAATATTTTCATGTCAGTAGAGTCACTGCTCCAAAAGCCTTGAAGGACATCCTGATTCTCCTAGGCATGAATCAAAACCCCCAGTGTCTAGCGTTCTGGGATTAACGTCTGGGTGCTCTAACACCCTTTGCCAGCACCTTGATGAATGTCCATTCCACTTCATTGATACACATATGACACTGGTGAAGTTTTACTGTAAACTCATGAGGTCATACAGTTGATATTTTCCTCTTAAGCATTTGTACATCATAAATTTTCAGTTTGAGTCAGAAGCCAATTGATTTAAACGCACACACACAAATCACATCAAACTTATTTTATTCTGAAATACATTATACAATCATCAAGAAGTTCAAACTTCTAACTATGTCTTTGGGCTAGTATTAAGTAAGGGTCAGTAACACAAAAAAGTCTGTATGGTTTCCCAATATTCAAGAAAATCAAAACCTAAGAGAATATACTGAGCATGCTTTTATACCTGGCTCTGTTATCTCCTTAAATTCTTATGAAAACCATTTAATCATTATGATTTGCCTCTCACAGAGGATAACTTACTGCCCAAAGGTGTGTGTAATATCACATAGCTCCCTAAGCACAAAAATGATCTACTTTATACTTGTCCAAAAATAACTGTGACAATAATAAATGTACTTATTCTAATAAATTAAAATTTAGGGTGGTGACTTGTTTTGCCTTAGACTTTAATTTCAGACTCCCAGTTTCTGAGACTATAAACTTTTGAGTAGCAAAATTGCCTAATTGAACATATGTTCAGTTCAAGCTATCCTCCCTACCTCAAGGTACCTGTGTGATTCCTTCTACCCTCCCTCATCTGCTTATCAGCTTATAAGATCTCAGCAGAGACTTGCAGTCCACACACACACACACACACACACACACACGTACTTCTCCTACTCTCACTTCCTCAGATTTTTATTAGTTTGGATTTGGGAAGATTTCAGAAACTTTCTCTTTTGGCTCCCAGCCTCTGACAGGGCAGCAGGGAGGTCAGTGATTTAAATCTTACTATGCACTGGGAAAAGAAGTTTGTTCTCGCCCATATGCAAGCTCTCATTCTCCCTGGGCCTTGGTAAACAAATTAATCTAAGTATAAAAAGCCAAGACCAGTTAAGAAGAAGCAGGGAGGAGATCAGCCAAGGAGGGACCAGGGAAGGGGAGGGGAGCAAGGAAAGACAGAATTGAAGAAGGGCAAGGCTAGAATAAAGAATCAAAGCAGATTGCCATGGAAGAAGCAAGAAAGCTTTCCATTGTAAAGGGCTCTTCTTTTAGAAAGACAGGACCACCTGATGTAAATAAAGTGTCCTACTGTTAAAGGATTGAACACTGTCCAGGCTTCATTGGTCCTATCCAGATTAATTTGACTTCTTTGTCAGGGTCCTCTGTTTTATCATGAACCCTAGTCTGCTTCTGTGAAGAAGTGTTTGGCACTCCAGATTCACTTCTTTCTTCCTAGATACCTTGGGCTTCCAAGGTCATCCTCTTATACAAAAGGAATTCATCCTGGAATATAAGAAGCAAGAACTACTTGGCACAGGACAATCTCAATACCACAAAGGAAATGTAGAGAAAAAATCTCTCTCAAACATGGAAAAATGCCAAGGTTCTTTTCCATGGAAAGTTACTCCTGTAACGCCTGATCCCATAGTCACCAAGCTCCATAGACTCTCAACACATATCTTTACCTAGTGTCTGAGCCTCCAAGGCAGCATTTACACATGTGAAATAATTTAATAAATAATCATATGAAGTGTAAACCCATTATTTAACTAGCAATCCCCACCACAGAACTGTCCTCAGAAAATTAGCTCCAGATGGCAGAAGTGAGATCATCTGGTCACCTCCTAGTTTTCAGGCAAGACAACCAAGAGACAAAGGGCCCCCACAAGTTTCCCTGCTGCATCATGTAGCCAGTGCAACTCGAAGCAAAGAAAGCAGGCTAAGCTCTCATCCAATGACTTGATATTTCTCAAGGTGAAATTTGAAGGCTGAAAAAGCCAGAAAGGGTTTACCTTTAGAACAATGAAAAGCAGTCTTATATTTATAAAAAGCCCTCAACTATAAACATGTGGCTACTTTTCAAATTCTGCATTTCAGTCCCTTCTACTCCGTGGGTTTTGTGCTAAGAAATAAAAGCTATTCTTTATGTAAATTTAGCATCCATTGAAATGAAAGTGTGCTGCCTGAGAAATCACACACAATATGCTTCACAGTCAATTTATACATGTTTTAAATTATCCATTTTGTGACTTATGCTCAGTATTGTTCTTTCCTCTTTCTACGGATATTGTGTGTTGGTTAACTGTTTTTTTTTTAAAAAAAAAACCAACAGCTTTTAAAAACACATTTTTTGTAGTTTTCCAGAAATACTCACCTGTCATGGTTTGCATCAGAAATGTGTTCCACAGGTTCTTGTTTTGGACATATGTTCCCCAACTGCTAGTGTGAATAGGCCATGGTACTCCCCAAACCTGGCAGAGTAGGTGATCAAAGGTGAACTTATGAAAGTTATCCCAGCCCAGCTCCTGCTTTCCTCTGCTTCATGGTCTAGCTGATGTGAGTAGCCTCCCCAAACACCTCATCTCTGGAAATTGACCTGTTTCCACTACTCCCTTCCCACTTTCTGAAACTGAGACCTTCAGCCAAATTGGTCTTTCTTCCCTCAAATTAATCCCTCAGTGACCCAACACGACTGATTGGGAGTTATGGTGGTCTTGCGTATAACCCCATCTAGTCTTTCCAACTCTATGTTGTCCTGCTTTTCCAACACTATTTATGTGTTATTCCCTTTCTCCTTTATTGACTCTTCTTCTGCCAAATAAACATGAGTGTTGTTAAATCTCTTTTCTTAAATCACTCTCCACACTCGGGTGGACAAACACTTCATATTCTTTCTTAAGTTGGCTGTTCCTCTGCAGGCGTCACCTGTATTTGTCCTCCTAACCAAATCCAGTGTTCTGTCATCACCAGGTCTCCTCTTCTCCTGGCGCTCTGCTTTCCCTTGAATTTCAGTTTCAGTGTGTAACATGTTTTCTGCCTCTTACTCTGTGAGAGAAGACTACACTATCTCTATGTGCGATTTAAAAACAAAAAGGGGTCTCATTCCCTCATGTCAGGGTAACACTTGCTAATCCAGGATATCTTCTCAGGTAAGGCAAAATGGAGTTGAGAACATTCCCACTACACAGAAGCACCCTGTGAGGACAGACAAAGAAGCAAACTGCCAAAGAAGGCAGGAAGTGTCTAAAAACTGAAAAACACAAGAGAAAAGATTTTCTTTGAAGCTTCCGGAGAGAAAACAAGTTTACCAACACAGTGGTTTTGGCCTCTAGAGTTATAAGAAAATAAACTTGTATTTTAAGCTATTAACTGTGTGGGAAAGTTAGATAGATAGATAGATAGATAGATAGATAGATAGATAGATAGATAGATAGATAGATAGACAGACTGACTCTGAGATTCTTTAATGACATTTAATGTCTATACCTGGAGAAAAGGTTCCCAGAGCTTGCACAAAGTCTAACACCTAAGAATCCAAACATAAGGGGAGCAACCCCTACTAGTTGCAATTACCAGCTGGAGATGTGGTTCAGGATGCTGAAAATATCTACAAGGATGAAAGGCAGGTTTAGGAAGTGTATGTTAATGAAGGCATATAAAGTAGAATTCTAGAAACAAGTCTCACACTGGTAAGAAAGCATATGTTCCCAACAATGTGATACAGTGATTAAGAGACTCAATGGTCATGTCTTGGGGTTCAGATCCTGGGGCTATCACTAAATGGTTTTAATCCCATCATTGAGATCACTATGAATAGAATTGCTGCATATCCTTGCTCAGGATATTCTGTGGAACTCTTCTGATTATTGCACTGAGTTTCACGTGTTCCTGCCAAAAGAGAACCAACCTACTGGCATGAACTGTGGTTCTCATTGTGAATTGGCATTTGGGTTCATATTTCAGTCTCTTGTGAATTCGTTTAGTAAGTCAATCAGTAAGGCTAAGTCTGAAATTACACAAATAAAATGAGGAAAGGAAAGCCATTTGCTACATTTCTCTGGCCGATCCAACTACTTTCCACTAGCCTCCTTCTGAATTATTTAGACTGACTGATTGTAATGATCAGATCTACCAGCTTATGGCTTTACTTTCCACTATAATTTCTATAGACAGACTCTGTGCGCACCTGGCATTGTCCCTGGAAGACTGGGCAGCTGTTCCGCAGAAAACAATACCAGCTGTGAAACTTAAATCATTTCATGTTTTAGCAAGATGACAACAGCATGGCAAGCAAGGAGCACACTGGAAATTCCAATCGGACCATGCCTGTTGAAAGCACAGAATGGAAAAACGCAATTGCAACACAACAGTGCAATTTAACTCCAGAAGGAAAGAAACCAGCATCTTCGTCATGGGAACTTAATGATTCAGTGTTTCATGGCAAGAGTATGATAGATGCCTCAGCACACACTTCGAAGTCCCAAAATCTGGAGCCTACGTGAAACTAAAGAGAAACTTGAAAAGGAGTCACAATTCAGTCAGATGCTGGGATCAAGCCATAGTAACTAACGTGTCCATGAACACACCTTGATGTTTCTGTATTCTTTTTATGTAATTTTCCTCTGTGATACATGATTATAGGATTACTTAGTCTTAGGCCCCAGTAAATATAGTTAACAAAATAAGTGAATGAATAAGAATAATGCACAAATGGAAATCTTGCCCGCTTCTTTGCATTCCTTTGCACAATACAATTGTGCCTTGTAACAACCTGTATCAAACTACTGCTGTCAACCTTAAAGCAAACTCATATCAAGAGACCTCAGAAACAGTCACACTCAGCTCAGAAACCCTCACATTACCAGAAATTTAGAGGCAATGGACACTGGTAAATTCACAAAACTCCCAAGCTGACCTTTAAATGCTTTGATAGAGAAAAGGGCAGCCTACTAGAGTAAGAGAACAAAGTGTTCTCTTCCATCAAAATATGTGGCAGGCGCTGAGATGGGTCCTGTGCCTCAGAGGAACTATAAGATGCTTGTCAGGGGCTGGAGTTTCCGGTGCCTGTAGGTCTGAAAGGAAGGCGTCTCCACTAGTAAACAGCTGGCGAGATAGTTCTCTGCGCACCATCAGAATCCTTTCCGAAAACCTGGCCAAATGCAAATCATTTTCCTGTTTAAAAGTCAGCAACAGATTTCCCATTGTCTCTAGGATAGAGTCCTAACAATTCTTAGAATTGTTTAACATGGGCCTTGATAAATCCATCCTTTCTTCATAATTTACAGCTTTATTAATCAGATTTTCCCAATTATAAAAGTCATATGGTTATCATAGACAGTTTAAAATATACCATGTATAAATATTGATAAAGATTAGCAGCAACAAATAACTACCATCGTTCACATTCCGTTTGCTTCCTGAGAACTGTCCTTTCCTATACAGACATGCCTGCATCTTCTTCCTTTCTCTTGTTATTTTTCTGCCTCGAGCCTGTGCTTCAAGCACATTTCATATCTTCTCCCTCACTGCTTAGAAACACCCTGAATGGGGCAGTCACAAAAGCATTTTCCTCTGCAAACTATCGAGAGGAACTACTCTCGATATTTTATATTGAACACTCACATCTTCTCAACTTCTCCATCATTTGTTCTATGGCATTTACTGCCTTAAGAGGTGGTTGTCACAGCAAAAGAAAAAAGAAAAAAATCAAATTCTTGAATGTTGAGCTTCAAAAAAATTTTAATGAGGACTTAGCTGCATCAAACTTATCTCAGAAAGTATAGCTCTTAAGTCTAGAGTTTCCCTTCGTCTGTCATCGTTTATGATATAAAAGTCCTGTGTCCTGAGAAGACCCTCAGAGCCAGGTAACACATAGTAGTTGGTCGCCCTGATAAAGGCCAATTCTTTCTGCTTTTTGTTAGCTGTGTTCTTTAGCCTTGTTAGGGAAAAGAGTCTTGGACAGCAGCCAGTCAAAAAACAGAAAGAAAAAAAAAGGCTGATTTATATACATTCCTGTTTCCTGGGAAAGAGGCTATGAGATAGGACGCATGGGGTAAGCTTGGAGACACAAACAATGAAAGAAGTAGGGGATGAGCTGAGCCGGGCGGCTCTGTGTAGCCACTGATGGCACTAAGGACAGGGAACCCAGATAGTTAGCGTGGTTCCATCATGGCCCCACCATAACCAAGTGCTGCCATCGGGGGATGGTGGGGAGTTCTGAGGGTTCCTGGCCATGGACTCCCCAGCGAACAGTGGAAATTCCTCATTCTCTAAATGGAAAAACAGAATCCCAAGGGGGAAAAACTGAAGATCATTCACTTATACATTCAGTCAGGAATAGGAGCCAAGGCTCTGCACTGGTTCTGGTCACTAAGGCTTTGGAATAATATAAATGAACATTATAGGGCCTGTTTTGTAGGCATAAATTGTAAGGAACTCTACAAGGGATGAAAGAATTTATGTTTTTTTTTTTCAAACTAAAAGGAAGCATGTTAAGATTTCATGGATACAGAGGATCAAACTCTGAGATAAAGATAAAAGATTATTGCAACAGGAGTGTCAGCTGCAGCATTCTGGTCATCTACTTTAGGTCCCCATGCTTCTTGGATTTCATGGACATAATACCAAGAGGCTCGTGATGGATGCCAGCAAATAAATGGGTTGCATTTACAGGGAAGAAACACAACACCTGGGGACTTGCACTGCTTTGATAATCAGTAGAAGCAAGTCTCCCTTGGCCGGCGGAAAATATTACTTCATCTCTCAAGGCTGCTTTGCTGAAACACAACTCTGAGGAGCTGGCTGATAAAGAGCATTCAGAGTCTTGTGTTCTTGGTTGGCACACCCGGCAGGAACATGCAGGGACACTGAGGGCCCAGGGCAGATTGTCTCTCCCTTCAAACTATCATTTAAATGGAGAAGCAAAACAAAGCTGCAAGTTTATATGGCATAATATTACCACCCTTTTCCCACTCCCTCCAAAGTATGAGCTTTGAATCACTCACCATTTCACAAGAAATAAAATGTTTTCTAAACACTGTGGTACTTTCAAACATTTTGTGTTTGCCTATGACTGTTTATTGGTATTAAAGTCTAGTACCACACACACTGGTATTAAAGTCTGGCTGGTAAGCAAAAGGAATATTCCAAATATTTGACATGGATATCAGTCAAACAAAAGAAACCAGCTGTAAGCAGAGAGCATAGTGTGTTGTTGTTAACTGCTAAGTTCAGCCAACTCAAATTCATGCTTAACTTGAGATATAGGCAGGCGAGTCTAAGAATTTGCAGGGGTATATAAGAAACACCCAGCATGGGCCCAGGGATAAGACAGCTCCACAGGCAAGCGTGAGAAACCTTAGCAGTAGTCTTTTTCATCTAATTCAATGGGGAAGTCAATCCAGAATATAATTTTATGGCACTAGCAGCAGCAGCAACAACAACAATAGAACCTCCGTTGTTATTTTCTACACTTTCAAATAAATATGAACATGCCTGCAAGCACAAAAATTAGCTTGTTTGGAAGGTCCGGGATAAAGTATGGCTTCAACTAAAAGAAATCTTCTAGGGAGCAGCTGTTAGAGAAAGGTCAAAGAATTCTCCAATTAAAAAAGAAGATAAAATAATTTGGGGGATGTTTTTATAGTCTTAAGGAATATTATGAGTGACTCTAGGGACAATTCAGTGCCACTTAAGATGCTTCTTTTACATATTGTCAGTGGAGTGTGTCTGCCTAAGCGCTGTAGGAGGTAAGATATAATTGACACAGAAAATTTTTCCCAGAGAAATTATGTTCTTTTCCCTCTCATTTGGAAGCAATGCCAAGGCCCTTGGGTAGCTCACAGACTCTCAATCAGCCACTCACAAACCCAGAAACATCTGAAGGAAAAAGCCCATGTTTACTTTTATCCTCCCAAAGCAGATAATTTAGGATTTGTTTCCCAGGAATCACAGAGTCCTCTTGCCTCATGGTTCTAGAACATTCTAACAAGAAAAGCACAGATGGCCCATATCTGGGGACTAGAACAAAGTCATGGTGCAGAAGGGAAGAGCTATGAACTTCAGTCAGTATTCATTTTAAGGTAATATGGTATCTGGATGATGATCTGTTCAGCAGAATTGATTAAAATTATGTGGGCAGTTATTTCAGGCTTCTATATCATATATCTGGAACCAATGAGTCACAAACAAGATTAGGAACAAAAGTTGATGTCATATATCTTCATTCTACCTTGCTAGAAGTCAACCGTGAATTCCCAAAGAGGATCATCTTTGCAGACTGGTGGTGATAGTTCTCAATAACAGTAGATGTAAAGAATTAGAAAGCACCAGGCTCCTAGTCAAGATGGGAGCCAGATCCGGGGAGTAATGGAACAACTTGAGAGCTGTAACCTTAGATGGAATCCAAGATGTACAGAATGAGATAGAGAGGAGTCAGATAGTCTTCAGGACGGTGGACGCTGTGGACATTCATTCCCAGAAGTTACCATACATATATCCCTAGGAGGGGTGATAAGTTAATTGTTGGGCTGGCATGCTCAAGACTTAACTTAGGACACAGTGAAGCTGAGTCATCCGAAAAGGTCTTTTTAAGACAGAACACATGATAAAATACACAAAGAAAGGAAGGCTTATTTGAAAATGATGGCTCACCTTAAACCGTTGCTTGGAAACAAAGCTCTGAAGTTCAGAAGGGGTTGAATTGTAGACACGGAAACATGAGAACATTCATTTCATCTAGGTTTATGGGAATATGTTAGAGTTATATAAAAGAACGTGGTACTGAAGTCTAGCTGAAGTAAGCAATTTGCTCCCATTTAGCGATCAAATCAGGGTACTGACCTAGGGCCTCTGGCTGCTGATAATGTTCTGCAGAGTGCAAGATTAGATCTGTATGTTCCCATCTGGACATCAAACACACCGCTAAGGAGATAGATTTCTGAGTAGAGTAGCTACCACATAAGCATGAAGACTTGACTTCAATTCCCCATGGCAGCTCTGGAACTCCAGCCCTGGGGGTTGGGGAATGTCATGGAGACAGGTAGATCCCAGAGCTTGCTATGCAGTCTGAATTGTTGGACCAAGTTAAGTGAAGAGGCCTGTCTCAAACACTAAGACAGAGGACTGACAAGATGACTAAATGAATAAAGGCATTAATCTACAGGTAGGCTGTGATGACCTGAGTTTCGTTACTGCATACCACCAAGTGGCATGGGAGAATCAATTCCACAGAGCTGTCCTCTGACATTCACACATGTCCCTCTTCCTCCAAAATAGATCAATGCATGGATGAATGAATGAATGAATGAATGAATGAATAAAAATTAAAGTGAAAAAGCAGAAAGAAAACAGAAAGAGACACCTGGTAACCCTTGATCCCCCTCTACATGCACATCTGCACATCCATTTGCACATATACATATACACATATACATGTACACACATGCTCACATATGCACACATTTACCAAACACACACACACACACACACTCAGAGATAGATAGATAGATAGATAGATAGATAGATAGATAGATAGATAGATGATAGATAGATAGATAGATAGATAGATAGATAGATAGATAGAGAGAGAGAATATGAAAAAGGACCTTCAGAAATAGTAAGCATGATTACAGACACAAGAAGACATGTCCTGCTAACAAGAAGAATCATAACAGTTTTGTCTGCCTGCAGTCAGAATGGATCTGTCCCCAAAGTCCAAATGAAATCTTAACTTTTAAAAAGGTAAAATTATTCCTGTAATCATTTTGGGATGTGAGAACAGGCAGTTAAAAGCCCAAGATATTGACATTTCATTCCTTATTTGAAACACTGTTTTCTATTAATAACCATAGAAATATTTTAAAATATCAAAGCAGCATTGTAACCTCAGATGACAAGAAAGTCATTTTATTAGGTAATCCTCCTGCTTCCCTAAGTTCTCAAGTAAAAGGTACAATAGGAGCTGCAAATATTGATTGTATTTTCATTGATTGCAGAAAAGCACAGCAGCAGTATGGTTTACTACTAAGAAGTACATATTGTTGAGCTGGATGGATGATTCAGCTGTTGAGAGCACTATATTTCCTGCTCCTGCAAAGTTCAGATCCCAACACCCACACTGGCTGGCTCACAGTTTTGAACTCCAGTTTCAGAGAGTCACAGACCTCTGGCTTCCAAGGGCACCTACACTCACATGTACATACCATAGCTAGACACTCATACACATAGTTAAACTTTTCTTAATTAAAAAGGAAATATCAGTTGTCATTTAAGATTCTAGCCTGTCTTTAATTACTTTATTCTGCTATTGTTAATTGAGGTGTTCAGTGAAGAGAGTCGCTAATAAGAAACTGATAGCTTACTCATCTCTAATTTTGAAATCACAAATATATAAAATTATTTTAACAAAGTATGTGACTATTAGACTCTATCTTCCAGACTTCTAAAGGAAGCCCCAGGGAGAAGGCATAAATATGGATCAACCCAAGTGGAAAGTCCAATGGAAAGAAATGGAAGACCGGAACAAGCAGAGGCTTTATAGTCAGGCTGTTCTGAATTCGAGTCCAAACTCTACTACTCTTCAGGAGTCTATCTTCAGTGACTCCTCGAAATCTTATGTTCTCTTAGCTATAAGCTGAGAACAGTAATTCCCACATTAGAAAAGTCCAATGCTGTTCTCTCTGTATCTACTTTTGTCCCTCCCTCTCTCACTCCCTCCATCCGTCCCCCCACCCCTTCTTTTTCTGTTCAAGCTCACTTAGTAGAGTAATTATGAGACCTATTATGGTTCACAAGACTTCTCAGTTCCACCATGTTACTGTCTGTCCTTAAAGATACAGGACATTTACAGAAGCTGTGGGGAGAACAGTTTTACGGGGGAATCAATTTTGTAAAATTATCAATGTCATGTCATGTATCCCATCTATGATATGATATGAAGCTCATAGACTGCTCCTCCACTTGATGCAGGACAACTGGTCAGATGCATCAGTTGTATTGGAGATGCCCTGAACTGAAGAGGAAGGAGCAAAAAAGAAAGGAATGACATGAGAGCAGTAGACTTTATGACTTTATTCCCATGAATGTCATCTAATAATAAAGAAAAATATTCAAATTATCTTCAGGGATGCATTACTAGTGATAAAAGCTATTATGAAAACCTTACATAGTTGATTATTCTATTCATATCACATTAAACTGTAGATATGGTGAGCAGATCAGTGGTTACCAAGGGCAAGGGGTTTCCAACAGGTGACTCAAGAGATTCAATTTTAGGGGACTACAAAGCTAGCAAGGTAATTTGAATGAGGCTCATATATTTAAAGAATTGGTCCACATTTGGTAGAATTATTTGGGAATGATTAGGAGGATTCAGTGTGGCTTTTATGGAGGTGTGTTGCTGAAGGTGGGTTTGGAGGTTTCAAAATCTTGTACCCATTCCCAGTTAGTTCTCTCTTTCACTCTGCTTTCTGGTTGTAGACCAGACGTAAGCTCTGGGCTACTGCCCCAGCACCATGCCTGCCTACTTCCTGCCGTACTGGTGATGGTCATGGACTCTAACCCTCTGAAACAGTAAGTCCTAATAAACTCTCCTATAGGTTGGCTTGATCGTGATGTCTCTTCACAGCAATAGAAAAGTAACTAGACTAGGTACTGAAGCACATACAGTATGCATACAGGTTAGCATAGGGGAATTAGTTTATTTTGTCAGCTGAGAGTTATCCCAGATCTATTTTCATTCTTAGAAATGGCTGACATCAGGCTCAGGGTTAGAGAGGTTAATAAACAGGAAGCATCTAGTAGTGGGAGACATAAACAAGGTCTAAAGACAGCAAACAGAAACCTACAGTGATATTTCACGGAGGCATTTTTCCCTCTAAGGCAGTCAGAACAGTAGTGTCACATACACATTTAGTATAAGAACAGTATAAAGGCTGAAAACAAAACAACACTGACAAGAACCACACCAAGGAACTCCCAAGGAAGAAACCATGTGAGGTCATGTATAATCCAAAGCATAGAACATTCATATGCTAATTGGGGCTCTAAATGATTGACTAAATAAAACAGGCAAACTTATGTGGAGGAATTCCAAATAATCTGTATAGATTAGATACTGGGCCATTTGGAAAGAGTAACATGACTCTCCACTCAAAATGCTCAGGGGCTGGAGCATGGAAGAGAAAATATTGGAAAACCCCTACCTCAGCAAGGAAAGCAATGTTACCATCAACACAGACGAGCCCTTTGACTCACCTCTGTTGATGCACCCTTGATTTTGTGCAATCAGACTTACTGTTTGGCCCTGCTGTTCTTCCCCAAGCTCCACTGTGGCTAAAACAGCACACACATATCCAACCAGTACTCTTCAAGCATGGGAAGTTCATCAAAGCCAAGGAAACCCTCAGAAACAGATACAGCCAACAGGCATCTAAGGAGACATGAGGATTGGATGTGATGATTAAATCCTTGCTGGGATTGTACCTCTGGGTTCAATAGAATTGAGATAATTCCCATGGTTTGCAAACACACCTAACCTGGGCCTTCAGGCTATGTAGGCTACCAGGTCTGCTGAATAACCCTCTGTACTTTGCTTGCTCTCCCTGGTGGAGAAATGGAGACAAGAAGCCACTGTTCTGTCTAGGCATTCTCTTTGCACAGCACAGGTCTCCTCCTGGCCTGCTCAATGCACCTCACGGCTTCTGTTTCTCAGCTCACAGTTTGTAGCGACTCCCTTTTCCATCAAAGACGGGTCTTAGTACAGCTCACGCTTTTTAAAAACTAATTTTTACTGTTAGGTACAGAAGATCTCTATGGCAACATCCTTCCTAAGAAGTAAAGTATAACTTAATTTTTTAAAAAGACAGCCCAGGAGTTAACTGCAGGCTCAGCAATCTTCCCCTTCGACTCCAGCATCTTCTATGAGTTTGATATTTTACAACAAACTGGATTGCCGTAGTATTTTGTGGAGCTGCTTTGACCTCTAAGGCAAATAGAATAGTAATGTCTTATATACACTTTAGTACAAGAAGGGCAGTATAAAGGCTGAAACAAAAATAAAAATCAGCCTATGCTGCCCGTCAGATTTTGCTAAACTTGTGGATAATAGCAAAGAGTTCCTACACAGGTTGGTCTTGTGATTTCTTTGTGTCTACCTAGACTTTACAATAAAATTTCTCATATTTAAGCATTCACGCTGCCTGAAATAGAATTTTCACGTGAAGTTATTCATACCTACAATGCGTGAGGCTTTGAGCCTCAAGTGCTGGTTAAATTTGACTTTCCTAATTTTATTAAAAAACGCACGTAAGACTTGATATTTCCATGAACTGTTTCCCCATGATTATTTTCATCATGTCACATCTTTTCTTTCCCAAGTATCTACTTGGTGTATAGTAAACAGGAGGGCGCAAAAGTAGGTTAGAGGTTTGTTTAGAGCATCTCTCTGGTAAAGGTTTTTGGAAAATAAAAACGGTACTCAAGAGCCAGTTTTAAAGAAAAGTATGTAAGAAGGAGAACAAATTGCAGCTTACAGTGAAAGTGTGAAATCCAAAGGGAAGCTCAGTAGCTTCAGAATGATTATGCAAACTTTCCAGAAGTCCCAAAAGCCTGTTAAACTCTATGTGTAGACTTTGGGTCTGGCTGGTCTTGCTGTGGGATTTTCATTTGCAAGTCCTTTCCAATAAAGTTTTAATTCATTTTCAAAATTATTTTTCAAAGAAAAGCACACAGGCGTAAGACTCAAATATGTCAATTCTCTGAAGAATTAGCCAGTGAAGGGAGATGGAGATTTTCTTATATCTTTCTCCCGATTCCCAAACTGCCACACCCCTCCTGTAAATTAAGACCTTTCTGTTCAGCTTCTCATGATATTTGAGCGGCTAATGCTGCTGTCGAAGCAGCACTGGGGCGTGAGCCTCGAGAGACAGGTGAGAGTCCTTTGTAGACAGTACAAACTGGAGTAGTTTCCTTTAGGGAAGGTGGAGACTGCAAGCCCACTGTCTTCTGCACTCAGCATCCATGCCAAGTCTGACAGATACAGTCAAGTTAAGCCCAGTCAAGTCACCTTTGTTGATGTCATCAGCTTGGTCTTTTCTGCCTTCTGCTACCTCTTCATGAGAACTGCATTTATCTTAAGCTCTCTGCAGATTCTTCCTTCTATAGGATTTCCATCTATGCTGATTTTCAGTGTGCATAGCTAAAATTCCAGAATCTCAAGACAGATGGCCATGTTTCAGTTCAGGGCCACAACTTTCCAGCCACTATCAGAATGTCTGACTTTGCTTTTGCTTTGAAGGAAAACAAAGGCAGTAGCAATGAATAGACCTCCCAGAGCCGGGAAAATAAGCAGACAATCACGCTGATAGTTTAGCAACCCAGGAACCCCACCCCACCCCACCCCCACGCTTCCCTCTTCTATCAACACACTTAGCAATTCTAGACTCCACCTGCACAGAACATCCTGCACACACCCCTCTCCAAACAAAGGCAACTGAGTCAGTCTGACCTACAGCACTCCAGCAGCTCCTGATACCTCGCCACTTGTGGCCAAAGACACCTGAAACTAAGGAAAATGGACCAATGCAGACTGGCTTTGGGCACCTGCATAGTAAGGCAAAGGGTGTCTTCTGACTGAAAAACACCTGTTTACCATCTTGTGCCTATTCATGTTTAGATATGCATGAGTTTAAAACCAGATATATCCTAGGAAGGGACAGGTGCTGCAAGCAAAGGCTTAGAAAAACCATACCTGCCAGTCAAAGCCAAAAGGCCGCCTATATCTCCCCACATCCTCTTCCATAACCCTAACAACTCAACCAACTCCTGGACCCACAAAACAAAAGTGCCCAGTAGTAACTGAGGCTCTAGAACTCTGTAGCTCAAGCAGCAGGTGCTCCCTTGCAGGATATCTAGCCTGCACTTTTGCATTGCGTCTGAATATAACCTCTTGCTGCTTTGTAGTCTGTGTATATTTCTTTGATTCATTGAACAAGAAGCTCCTAACTTAGAACACATGTGTAACATGAGGGCCTGCTAGTTGGGGTTTCCATCCTGTCCAGTTCCCACAGCTGGCAAGTCCCAAAGAAAATCACACAGAGAATCTACATTGGTTATAAAACTGATTGGCCCATTAGCTCAGGCTTTTTATTAGCTCGTGTAGCTTATATTAACCCATTATTCTTATCTATGTTAGCCACATGGCACAGTACCTTCTTCTGTGGGGCAGGTCACATCCTGCTTCTTCAGTGGTCTGGGCAGGAGAGGGGAAAGAGCTTCCTTCTTCCCAGAATACTCCTGTTCTCACTGCCCCACCTCTACTTCCTGTCTGGTTTTCTGGCCTATAGTTCCTGCCTGGCTAATGGCCAATCAGCATTTATTTAAAACATAATTGACAGATATAGAATTGTTCTCCCACACCACTTCCACCTCTTTTTTTTTTAAACAAAGGAAAATATCCATAGTCCATTTTTTGGGAATGTGGGCATAGTATTCCAGGCTACTTCCAGCTGGTGGGGAGGCGCTGATATTCTTATGGGGACCTAAAGAAAATTTAGAATTATGATCAAGTCCTGACTGAAGTATCCTGTGTCTTGATCATCTCAGGCAGCATCTTGAATCTGTTCTGGATGTAGAACTCAGACATCTGGGCCATCTGTTCCTACCAGAGATTTCTCAGGTGGTCTTCCTTGATCAAACCTGATTTTTCTTAACTCAGAATGAATCCACAGCCTCTCATTTCCTGTGGAAACAAAGGCAATATCTCTTCTCCAAAGTAACATATCTTTTGACTTCAATGAAGTCAAGGTATTTTCAAAATACCTATCTTGGATTAATTCAGCAGCATCTATAAGCAAATATCTTTTAGAAGCTGTTGCTCCTTCCTCAGCATTCAAACAATTCAAAGAGAGCTTAATAACATACAGTATCCAGATTCTCCGTGGGTTTTCCATCTTTATGTGGCTTTATTTTAAACTCTATTTCTTTTATTTTTAATTTTTAACTTTTGGCTTTTTGAGACAGGTTCTCTATGTATCTTTGTCCTGGAACTCCCTCTGTAGACCAGGCTATCCTTGAACTCACAGAGATCCACCTGTCTCTGCCTCCCCAGTGCTGGGATTAAAGGTGTGTGCTACCACACCTTGAAGTCACAGAGATCTGTCTGTCTCTGCCTCCCAAGCTTTGGGATTAAAGGTGTGTGCCACCACGCCCAGTTACTCTCTTTTTTACTTTAAGAACTTTAACCTTTAGCCTGCATATATTTTTAACATACTGTAAACCATTTAGAGGTTTTCTTTGTCTTTGAATCTCTCTTTACTGTATATCTCTCTTTTTCTGACTACATGAGTCTTTAATTTACCAAGCAATATGGGTAGGATTAAAGCCGTGGCTTTGACGGCTGGATCCAGCCCATTTCTTAGCTTTCTGAGATTTCAGCCTCAAGGCTGAGGTACCGGCCGGAGCCATGTTTATTGCCACAACTCTATGGCATTTCAATGTCCCTGCCAGCACACAAGCTGCAGCAGTCTTCTCACAAGCCACATTCAAACGCTTTGTAGTCAGACCACCTACCTGAAAGAGTCAGAGTTTGCCCTGGCAGGATGGCCCAGAAAGCCGGCATTTTAAAATGGCGCAGTTTTTTTCCTATTATGGCTGAAAACTGAAAAGTATGCGGTCAGCTTTTTATCAACACTGTTTAAGTGTTTCATGGCAGGACCTCTTAAAAGAGCTGCAAGGTTTTGCAGCTAAAGCTGAGTGAGGAAGCCTCTCTTAAATGAGAGCACTTGCTTGCCTCTATCAAGCAGAGCAGACCCAAGAAATTGCTGCTACCAAGAAAACATGCTTTATTCTATTCTTTCCCAAGCTTTCTCAGGCTTTCTGTGGATGCAGTTATCCACGTGGGCGCCATTCTGTAACATGAGGGCCTGGATTTTCAGGGTTTATGTCCTGCCTGGTCCCCCAGCCATTTAGCCCCAAATAGCAGGCCCTCATGTTACACACATGTACCAGACAGTGACCACCAGAAGGATTACAGGAATTCATGTAAATCCCTGGGATCTACTAAGTGCCTAACTGATATGGTTTTATTCTCAGTTGTTGCCGTGTTCTAAATGTGTCCTGAGCTCACAGCTTGGAAGATGAACTTTAAGCAGAACAGCACTGGGAGATGACTCCTAATGAGAGGTGCTTGGCTCCTGAATGAGCTAAGGCTACTATAAATAGAGCATGCTCTTTTTGGCCCTCTGTCCTGTGAGGCTGGAGTTTGCTTCTCTCTTTGCTGTCTCCCACCCACCTCCCCTATAGAGCACATTAAGAAGACTCCAGATGCCTACACCTCGGTCTTGAACTTCTCATTACTGGGAAAATAAGCCAGCTTTCATGAATTCCTCTCTGTGTCACTTGTAAGAGCAGCACAAAGCAGAATGAGACAAATGTGTTGTCTTTACACCTTTGTATTTTTTTATGTTTCTTGATTTTTCCCACTTATCTTTCCAAATGGCTTATTTTTTAAATTTTTGCTGCCATTAATATTTTTCTTTATTCCTCCAAAAGTTGAGGTTTTATGGGTTCTTTTACTTATTTCTTAGATTTTTATCGTTACAATTAACCTTTTTCTTTAATAGTCATGTTTGTTTTAGTTCTAAAACTGAATTTTTCCTCAGGTTTTTTTCCTTCTTTTACTAAATGCTCTGTATTTCAAAGCCTTTGAAGGTTCTTTCCTAAGGCTGTGTTTTGTTTTAGCTGTTTTCCATTTACATGTCTCAGTGTCAAATCTTTAAGCATCTCTTATTTTTTTATTCTTTTGTTCATTCTATACTTTACATGTTAACACCTTGATTTCTGCTCTTTCGAACCCTTTACCTTGTTGACTTTAACCTCTTCCTAATGTCCTCAGCTTGCCATTGGCATTTGTTATTTGAGTTGCTTTGTTGGTAATTTCATATAGACACAGGAGTTTGGAGTGGGCACCCCAGAAGCAGGAGTGATTAGCACTTATTTGTTCAGTTGTCCCTCCAACCGTCCCCATGGCTCTCACTATGGAAATCATGCTTCCGCCAGTGTGGAAAACCAACACTGACTAGGAACTCCAAACATCACAGGCTGAAATCCTCCCCAACCTCAATAATATTTATAGGAATGCTATATATACTAATTTTGTAGAAATAGTATTGTTTCCTTTTATCTAAAAATAATTTCTTTTCTAATTATAAAATTAATATATTCAGAGGAAAATTGAATAATGCATTTTGTAAACCTAAAAATTATATATGGTTCCATTAGCAAGGACATTATTGTTTTATATGTTAATGTATTTTTTCTCAAAAATTTTAAATGCATATATACATATATATGTATAATTTCTTTAAAATTAGGGTTGCGGGATGAGTGTGTAGCTGTTTGCACAGTGCTTGCCTAACATTCAGAAGACTCTAGATCTTATTTCCATCATTGCATAAACTGGGCATGACAATAAATACCTGCAGCTCTAGTGCTTGGGAAGTGGGAAGTAGAGGCAGGAAGATAAGAAATCCAAGGTTGTCTTCAACTACATAGTAAGATTAAGGCCAGCCTGGCATAGAAACCCTGTTTTAAAAATGAAATGAATAAACAAACAGAATTAAACCAAATAAAATGACATGGCTGCATTTTTATTTATCCACATATATGATTATTTTCTTTTACCTTAAGTACCTTTTCTAATTGAAAATAGACTCTTCTCTAATACGATACATCCCAACCACAGTTTTTCCTCCATCCATTTTTCCCAAGTCCCTCCCAACCTCCCTTGTTCTTCAGATTCTCTCCCCCTCTGTTTCCTCTTCAGAAAAGAGCAAGCCCCTAAGAGACAACAGTCATATAGGATAAAACAAGATACAAAAAGACAAGGCAACAACCCTCATATGGAGGTTGAACAAGGCAACCCAATGCAAAGAAAAGAGTCCCAAGAGCATTCACAAGAGTCAGAGACCCACTTGTTCACAAACTCAGGAGTTCCATTAAAAATACTAAGCTAATAGTTATAATATATATGTAGTGGAAGGTGCGGGCTGAGTTCCCGGCACCTGGCTAGATTATACCCGAAATAATTACAGAGAAACTGTATTTATTGAAATACTGCCTGGCCCATTATCTCCAGTCCCTTATTGGCTAACTCTCACATATTAGTTTAACCCATCTTCATTAATGTGTATTACCACTTGACTGTGACTTACCCGCATGAGTCTAATCAGCGTCCGTCTTGGGCAGGAGAGCCATGGTGTCTGCCACACTTGCCTTCTTCCCAGCATTCTGTTCTGTCTACTCTGCCTACCTAAGGACTGCCCTATCAAAAGGCCAAGGCAGTCTCTTTATTCAACCAATGAAAGCAACACACAAACAGAAGGACCTCCTACACCATTTCCCCTTTTTCTGTTTAAACAAAAAAGAAAGGCTTTCACTTTAACATAGTAAAATTACATATAACAAAACAGTTATTAAGTAAGAATTACAGTTATAATATTTATATCTATTTTATCTTTTATCATAACAAAGGAAAATGATAACTATAACTATCTATGTATTCTTTAACTCCATTAAAGACTCCAGAGGATATAATATTACCTAAGTAAATGAGAAGTAAGCAACTTCCAAAACTCTAGAAATGACAGAGACATCTTGCTGCCTGGACAGTCACTCAAAGTTCCTCTGTACCATTGGGGCATCCATCTTTAGCCTAGAGGGCCACAGTATTTAGCAGACTTTCCCATGAAGCAGGAAATTTTAAAGACATTTTAGTCACTTTCTTTTGTATCCTGCAGAATGTCTCGCAGACTCTTTTATGAATCAGGAACCCTGAAGGATCATCTCACCTTTAGGCAAGTTTAGCAGTCCTCTCTCTGTGGGTTCTTTGTGTCCAGTTTATGCAACAATCCAGGCATGAGCAGTTTCTTACCCAAATGGCTAACCAACTCCATAAGGAGCCTCTTCGATGCCCATCTTCCTCTTGAAGTAGCTTGGTGCTGCCAGGAGCAGATGTGTCTTATTGTCATGAAAAGTCCTAAGTTATTAAAACATTTTAAATGCCATATTCTGAGTCTTTGAAAGATATGAAGAATGCCTATCTAAAATATATCTATGCAATCTAGAAAATCTAACTAACATGACTACAAACTTAACTATTATCAATGATTATCCATTAACAACCTATATTTTCTAATTATACGTTATATTTTTTAAATGAACTACACAATCACAATACCTTAATCAAGATTAGAAATACATATATATATATATAACAAAATTGTCCTTAAACTTGTATGAATAAAGCAAAATCCATACCAATGCAAATTATTTATATCTATATCATATTCCCCTTTAAATGTAAAAGAACATTTATAAACAATATTTGGGAATATGGGCGTAGTTACTGCCTGGCCCATTATCTTCAGCCCCTTATTGGCTAACTCTCACATATTAGGTTAACCCATCTTCATTAATGTGTATTGCCACTTGACTGTGGCTTACCGGCATGAGTCTAACCAGCATCCATCTCGGGCAAAAGAGCCATGGCGTCTGCCACAGTTCCCTTCTTCCCAGCATTCTGTTCTGTCTACTCTGCCCACCTAAGGGCTGCCCTATCAAAAGGCCAAGGCAGTCTCTTTATTCAACCAATAAAAGCAACACACAAACAGAAGGACCTCCTACACCATATATACACAGAGGACCTGGTGCATACCCATGCAGGTCCTGTGCTTCCTGCTTCAGTTTTCTGTGAGCCCATGTGAGCTCTGCTTAGTAGATTTGGTGAACTGTGTTCTTAGTGTCCTTATCCTCTCTGACTCCTACAATTTTTCCTCCCGATTTTTTGTGCGTAGGGACCCGATGGAGACCTTCAGTTTAGACTCCTGCATACTGACTGGCTGTGGGTCTCTGTACCTACTCCCATCTTCTGCCAGAGAAAGCCTCTGATAAGGATTGGAAAAGGTACCAATCTATAAGTATAGCAGAACATCATTAGGAATCATTTCATTGATTTGTTTTTTTGCCAGTCATGTTTGGTTTTACCCAAGTCTCTACGTCTACCCTAGTCTCTGGTTCTACCCTAGGTCTCTGGGTTATTCAGTCCCTGGGTCCTGTCCATCCAGGCAGTGTAGGACATGACCTCACTCTCCTGGCATAGGACACAAGTTAAACCACCTGTCAGTTGATCACTCCCATAAGTTCTGTGCCACCATTACCATAGTGCATCTTCCAGGCAGGGCAGATTGAAGGTCAAGGGTTTTGTGACTGGGTTGGTGTCCAAGATTCTCTTTTTGTAGTCTGAGGAATACCTACTTTCCTGTGCCAAAGAGACTAGAATGTAGGGGTGAAGGCTCCACGAACATACCGGCTTGACCTGTTTACATTCAGTGAACTGTATGGATGCTGTCCCTGGCAATGAAATACCACTGTCAGCTTTCAGAGAGCAACCTTCTATCCTAGCATCAGCCTAGATTGTTTAGGGATCTCCATGGAACCTCCTCATCCAACAACTCAACCAAATGCAATGTAGTCCCACTAGAAGTCTTTCCTGGCTACAAAAATGACCAGTTCAGAATTTATATCCTCCATCACTAGAAGTCCTCACTGGGGTCATCCTCACAGATTCCATGAAGTTTCTACTGCACTAGGTTTCCACACCACCACCAGCTCAGTGTCCCCCAATTCCATTTGTCTCTCCAGGTGGGGGTTGGGGTGTGGAGGAAGAGAATTCAGAGAGAGACAGCTAAAGATCTCCTTTTCGTAAATCTATTTTAATGATAGCCTATACATCACCAATAGAAGGCTGAGTTTAAGCAAATCTTTATTTGGTCACTATTTCTTTTTATGAAAACCTCCTCTGTTCATTGGAAGTTAAATCTTTTTAGGCTATAGTCTGTGCTGTATGTCCAGTAGGAGGAAAAGATGCTAGATGTACTCTTAATAGATAGCAATATCACTCATACTTGATCCTAGAAGCTGGAACTAAATAAAGCTGGATTATTGTATGGACAAGGGATTATGAGCTCAGACAGGGCTAATTCATGAGGGCTAACCAGTAACATACACACATGGGCTAGGCATGGTGGCAACAAAGGGAAGCTATGGAGGACAGTGGTGAGCCAGCAAGCACTGGTCCCATTTCGAGAGGGCAGCCTCAGCAGGGTGAAGAAACCTGAAATCAGACCCTATATTCTTATCTTTTCCAATAGACATACATTTCAGTGAGTGCACAACTAGGTCTTGGAAAATTGACAACTAAAGGAATTTTTTAAGAAATACTCTTTGAGCATATATATATATATGTATATACATACATATACACACACATATATATTATACATACGTATACACACACTTATTATATGTGTGTGTGTATACGTATGTATGTATGTATGTTTTTTTCAAACCAAGCTAGAAGTTAAGCCTAGCCTGGGGCCACAAGTCTGATGTTTCCATACTAGCTATCATGTGGCACTAGATTGAGAGTCGGTTACTAGTTAATTATAAAGTCTGGTTGAGGTTCATTGTATTTTTTGTAATTTTAATTTTAGCTATCTGTCTCTTTTTACCAGACATGTTCCAAAGGATGATGTCTACTTTTCTAGAATAGATCCAAGAGTGGATCTATGCACATGTTACTAGATGAGCACCCAAAAGGTCTTGTGAACCTATGACTCTCTCCTTCCCTGAGATTAAAAAGAAAGTTGTTGGGAAGGACAGTTGTTGGAAGGGAAAGGGAGTTTCCATTCCTAGATCTGATGGCCAGCACCTGCTCCTCTGCCAACGTGATGCAATATTTTGTAAAAAGCAGGGGAAAGAAAGGTGATAGAGAAGTTTCAACCTGTATAGTAAAGACGCAGTTGCACACACCCATGGGGTTTGGGTAAGTGTCTGGACTGGCTGACTTGTCTGCACATGCCTGAAAAGGGGAGTGAGGATTAAGAAGGAAAAAGACAAGAGACAGAAAATAGAGTCGGGAGGGCTTCCAATGAATACTGTAACAGCCTAAAATTTATTACTCATAGTCCTTATATACTCCAATCAAAAGGGGAGGGCAAACGACTTTCCTCCGATGATAGAAGAACAGACAAGCGTAATTACCTCTTTACATCTCAAAACACCAAGTAATCTTGCCCTAAGTCCAACATACTGTTGTCTGGTCTTTGAGGAGCAAGACATCCAGTATCCACACCTTTGGCCAAACATCCTGTTATTTGTCCTTAAGGAACAAGAATAGGTTTGAACTCTCTGACCTTTAGTCAAGATGGAATGGATTTAAGACTGTAGGCTCCCACATGTAGGGAGGGCTTTGGAGGAGTTGGCCTACAGGAGACATACTCTAAAGTAAAGCTGTCATTCATGCTACATGCCTCCTGCAGTCCTGGCCTGCAGAACTGCAGGATGCTGTGAAAACTTCAGCATTTCAGACCAGGAAAGGGACCATTCGGGTCCTAGCTAAGACAGAACCATGAAGAAGCGAAAGTGGTCTCAGAGCTGAGTTTTTCTTGGAATATTAAGTTCCAGGAGCATACCAGACTCAAACTTGACTGTGGATAGGGAAGTCAACATTTGTTCTTTCAGCAGTGTTAAACAATGTTACTGCATGATGATGTAAGTCCTTTAGTCACTGCAGAAGCACCACCATGAGTAAAACAAACAAGCTTCATAGTGATAGAGCATTTGTATTTTAATAAATAAATCCTGCCTGAAGACCAGAGGCAAAGCGAAAGCCACTAGAGTTCAGGCAATGGTGACACACACCTTTAATCCCAAGATTTGGGAGGCAGATAGATCTCTGTGAGTTCAAGGCTACCTTGGGCCACACAAAATCAATGCAGAAACAAATCCAAGTGGTGGTGGCTCACACCTTTAATCTCAGTTCTACGAAGTTACACACCTCTAATCCCAGTACTAGGGGGAACATAAAACAGGAGGAGAGAGAGGCTTTGTTTATAGTTGCCTAGCCTTGGTAGAGGTAAAACTTCTCTAGTTCCTTGGCTGTCTTGTTTTTCTGGTCTTCAGGCAAGATTTATTTATCAAAACACAAATAATAACCACTACATGCTTTCTTTTAACCTTTGAGGGAAATGAGTATAAAAGAGTAACAACAATTATAATGTGATGTCATAATGCCACAACAAGGAAGTACAAGACGTGGGAAAATACCTACCTGAAGCTCCATAGAGTTAGGGTTTTATATGTTCAGAAGGCAGGGACCGAAAATTGTTTTATAAAGATACTCTGACAACAAAAAGAGACAGTTGCAAAGGAGAGTTGACAGAAGTTTGGTGTGGTGGAAGAGTCACACTCAAGGACTGAAGCAACAAGGTATAAGATAGCCCAAGGAGACCCAGCGCTCTGGTCGGGACAGTTGAAGAATACCACAGTAATGATTGTGGATTTATGTGCTTACTAACAGCCATTCTCTGGCTGAGCTGGCGCTTGGGGGAGAACTCCACCCTAGAGGAGCACTAGAATGGCTAGAGCTTCTCAGGAGCCAAGAGTGATGGAAGCATATCTGAGTTAGAGGGTGAAGAACTGGGAAACACTCAAGGATGGAGGCAAGCGTTCCATTGCACCAACTGCTTATCTAGGACCCCCTGCAGAAATATGATAAACTTCCAGCCCTGCTGGGTTTAGACATGACTATATTGTTCATATGGGTTCATGGTTATAAACTACTGGGAAGGATGGAGCCCAAGTTAGAAGTGATTAATTAGTGGACACTCTTACAGGGGAGAGTAAGGGATGAATAAAGGAGTTGATAACCTAGAAGCACCCTTCCCATTAAGTCTGTGGTTGGACTTCTTTAAAAATAAATTCCATAATAATTAAGCAGGACTTCATATTCTGGAAGGATACTATTTTGAAAATCAGTTACCATTTTTAAAATGTCTGTGTAAGTGATAATTCAGAATTTCCATTATGCAAAATTATTAGTTCTACTGATGAACTAGAGGGAGTTGCGTCACCTTCTGGCAATAAAACTGAAATAACCACAGAAAAGGCACATACAAAACCAAAATAAAGTGCAGGCCTCATTTCTCCATGGTGAAAGAGAAGGTTGTTCAATGCTTTCATTACACATTCATTAATTAGAAACACATTAGAGACTGAGAATTAAAGTGAGCTTATCCCAGACAGACAGCATAAGTCCGTGAGCATGAACTCATGATACAGAAATAAAAACATATCTTTGCAAACACCCATTAAGCATTAATCTCAAGTTCTACAAAGTCATAACACCATGCAGAACATTTTTATGCAAGCCAAGCAAAACAACAAAATCGGGATTCACCTCTTGTTTAAACAAACAGAAAAAAAATGACAAAGTGAACTGTGTATCAGAGCTGTTCCCTTTTGTATACGTAAGCTCAACTGGCATTTTCAAGCAGTTTTCAGTGAAGGAATATTTGATGTCATCTTATTCTCACTGTAATGAAGATTTAACGGAACTGTTTAATCTCACATATAGAGCGTCCTGTCACATCACAGTTCGCATGTTAACTCAGGAAGGTAGACACTATTTAAAGCTCACAGAAGGTATGCAAGTTGTCCAACATGATGGACATGGTCATGTCTAGATTTTGTAGGCGGAGGCTCTTGTTCATTTCTGGCTGCCCAGACCCAAAATAATCACACAGAAACTATATTAATTGCAATATTGTTTGGCCAATAGCTTAAGCATACTTCTAGCTAGCTTTTACACCTTAAATTAACCCAATTTTATTATTTTATGTCTTACTATGAGGTTCGTGGTTTACTGGTAAGGTTCCCAGGCATCTGTCTCCTTTGGCAGCTACATGGCGTCTCCCTGACTCCACCTTCTTTTCTCCTCTATCTCTGTTTGGAATTCTTGCCTTGCCCTATTCTGTACTGCCATACGCCCAAAGCAGCTTCTTTATTAACCAATGGTAATAAAACATATTCACAGCATACAGAGGGAAACCCACATCAAGATTTCATAGCTTTAAACACAGTATTACTTTCTGGAAACACATAGTTGTTTTTTTTTTCTTTAGTGAACAGAGGTTTTGACTCCAAAGAATAGTTTTCCGTCTTTTGATTATTGATTTTAAAATCTTCATCTTGTTCTCTACTTTTTCAAATGTAAACATTAGAGCCCAAAATCTCTTCCTCCAACTAGACATGAACATTCTAGCTACTCATGCAACTCCTCAATAAATATACATTAAGTTCTAGCAATGCTCTTGGAGCTGTGCGGGTGCCAATAGACAGGATATCCTCCCTATATTCACTATCCTAATGTTAGAAAAACATGAGTATATATTGCTGTTTTGCTATTTGGTATATATCCAAAATCTTGACAGACAGGAAAAATAATCCAAACAGCATAGTTAATTGTTCTTTCCTAATAGGGTCTGTATGAGCTGTACTGAGAAAAGACTCAACTCACTAGTGTTGTAAATAAAGGAGCCATCACCAGAGATGCCATATAAAATAATAGCAAATTTCATAAGCAAAGAAAGAGACTCTCAAATTTTACACCTTATATGAGATAGCCTTTAGAAATTCTTTAAGTGATACTATCTGGAATTCACACAACAAGAAAAGGACCATCTACATAGACCTGTAAACATTAAAACTTTAAGAATAATGTTTTTCAACAGAGAGCACTTTGGCAAGATATAATCACCAGTGAATTCTTCCAAACATTTAAGGGAAGGGGATGTCAATTTCTCAATAATCTCTCTCAAAAGACAAAACCACAAAAGATCCTTCCTTAATTCATCCTATGAGGTAAGCATTCACTAACACCAAACCAAACAAAAAGATTGCTGTATTTTTTTGAGAATAGACACAAAAATTGCTTTGACAAAATAGTAGTAAAGGAAACTAAGCAACACATAAAATTAATTACCTACCTTAGCCAGGTGGGACTGACTAGATGTATGTTTCTTGTTCATCTTCAGAAATGAATTGATGTTGACATGACTCATCAAATGATTGGTTAAATATTTTTAAATTAAATGATTATACCAAGAGATGTTGCAAAACATTTGACATATTCCAAATTATAATAAAATCTCACATGATGTTAAGAATAGATAAGGAGTTCCTTAACTTGACAAATAACGTCTAAGAAAGTACTGTAGCTAATTGAATTTTTAATGGTCAAAAACTAGATTTTTGCTAAGGTCAAGAACATGACCGAGGTCTCCCTCTCATTACCCCTTCAACATAAAACTAGTATCTCCAGTTGCAAAGAAAAAATTGGAAAACTTAAAGGAAATGGACAACTTTTGGGATAAATATCACTTGCCAAAATTAAATTAAGACCAGATAAGCAAATTAAACAGACCTATAACTGCTAAAGAAATAGAAACAGTCATCAAAAGTCTCCCAACCAAAAAAAGCCAAGGACCAGATGGTTTCAGCTCAGAATTCTATAAGATTTTCAAAGAAGAACTAATACCAATATTCCTCAAATTGATCCACGTAATAGAAACAGAAGGAACATTGCCAAACTCTTTTTATGGGGCTACCATTACCCTGATACACAAACCATGGTGTAGGAGGGTCCTTCTGTATTTGGGTTGCTTTTATTGGTTAATAAAGAAACTGCCTTGGCCTTTTGATAGGGCAGGACTTAGACAGGGAAAGAGAACAGGATACTGGGAAGGGGACAGAGTGAGAGAGAGCTGCCCGCCATGAAGCTGCCAGGTCAGA
>PVIU01009018.1:0-79185 GCA_004026605.1 Ondatra zibethicus | reverse complement strand
TTCCTTCTTTCCTTCCTTCCTTCCTTCTTTCCTTCCTTTCTTTCTTGTTTTCTTTCTTTCTTTGTTTATCTTGCCAGTGTTTGTCTTCTCTGTCACCAGGACTGATAATGCAGGGCTGCTGAGAATTGACTAAATGGGAATCACCTCTGTCGCTGGCACAAGATAATTAAAAGAAGTCTTAAAATTAATCTGAACTGAACTACATATGGGGAAAATACAGTTGCATAGACGGAAAATCACCCTAAAGGAAGCATTTCGGACAGAATCTAAATGGACATAGTGCAATGAAGCACAAAAGGCTTGACTCAGTCACAGGGACCGAGCAGAATACAGATAAAGTGTGAGATAGAATCTGAATTGCTCAGTTGAGGAGTCTACATTGGTGAACAGTGGACACCTGTTGTAAGAAAATAGTAGTGTCAATCTTTGTGGAACTGAAAAATATACATTTAACACCATTAATTTCTAGAAACAAGAGAGAATGAATTACAAAGTCTGTTATACAATGGTGAATATTATTCACTCAGTTCATCATACCTGATATAAGACTAGATATCCCAAAGTTTTTGATAAGAAAAATCTGAATTCTTCATCATAATTTCTATTTATCATATCAGAAATATAGACATTTATGGACCCACTATGATTATTAACAGACAACGAGAACAAATAAGCCTACCTAATAGGGACAAGTGGAAAGCTAAGGTTGTCAAAGAAATTGAAATTTCCAGGAAAATATGGAGAGGTGAAATATAGTTTCCTAAAGGAGATTGGAAGAAGCCCAATAGTTCAAAGTTGAGTACAAAAGAATCATCTATCTCTACAAATGGCTATCCAGATTTTACTCTTCATTTGAAGGGAAACTATCTTAAACTTCCTCCTCACGCAGTTCTGATGTTCAGATATAATTCATAGAAAAGAAACCATTGCTTATTGACATATGTTAGAATATCATAGAAAAGCATTTACTTTTGTTAAAATGATGGGCATTTTAAGTACCACTATCGAACAAGATGTGAACATAAGTATAATTGACATTAGTGATTATGCTTTATTTTTCTAGGTATCATTACTTTGTGACACTTACTGAATATAAAATGAATGTTGGCTTAATGGATAAATAAAGAATGAATGCTTGCTTAATGGATATAAGCAGACAACTGGGATCCCAAAACCCCGTGGAGCAAGCTTAATATTTACTGACCTATTGACTATCAGCTCAAGTATAAGAAGTTGAAAGTAAACCTAACCACAAAATACAAGTGTCTCTTTAAATGCAATCACATATAATTATAAATTATACTGAGTGATATGTTAGCCACTGGAAAAATATAAAAGATTATAATGAGGATCTATGAAATATGGAGTCTTTTAAGCATCAATTATATAATTATAATGAAAAAAACATAGCCTATAAGACACCTGAATATAGAAAGTGGAATTCCTTCCACAACGAAAACCTTGGCAATTGCCAAGGTGATGCTAATTTAAGTGAAGACAAGCCATATTTGTGATTTTTCTACTTAATTAATCATGAACTAACCTACCAACAGCTCCTGACAACACTTACTGCTACCCATTCTATATCACACTGTAGACCAAGTCTCTGCAGGAAATGAATGCAACATCGAGAGTGCAGAGACTATCTGTAGCCTGTCAGGCTCAAAATGAGTTGAACATCTCCCAAAGTATGCAATTCTTTCTGTGGCATAGGTCCTTTAGCTGAGCCTTCAATACCTTGAGATTTTAGAATAAGTCAATAGATAAATCATCAAATCAGAAATATTCTCACTATGTGCCAAATGATGATACTCAAATTTTTACCAAAGACAATGTGTCCTGCTTCAACCACTGGATGCTTGCTATCCAATGCTATTATTAACTGACATGTGTAGGAATGCTCCCATTCTTTTTGACACTATATTAGATCCTGCACTAGATTGCTGGGAAATAATCAACACACTACTTCTAGTGTTTCCATAATTAAATCTGGTCATTATAGTCCAATGTATGTTTTATGAAGTGTATTTATTAGAAATATCAGGCAATCCAATAAAAAATGGGATATAAACAGAGAACTCTCAATAGATGAATCTCAAATGACTGAAAGACACCTGAGGAAATGCTCAACATTCTTAGCCATCAGAAAAATGCAAATCAAAACAATTCTGAGATTCCATCTCAGAATGGCCAAGATCAAAAACACCGATAACAGCTTATGCTGGAGAGGATATGAGGTAAGAGAAACACTCCTTCATTGTTGGTGGGAGTACAAACTTGTACAACCACTTTGTACATCAGTATTGCAATTTCTCAGAAAATTAGAAAACAATCTATTGCAAGACCCAGCAATACCACTTTTTGTGTATATACCCAAAGGAAGCTCATTTATACCACAAGGACATGTATTCAACTATGTTCAAAGCAGCATTATTTGTAATAGTCAGAACCTGGAAATATCTTAGATGCCTCTCAACCAAAGAATGGATAAAGAAAATGTGGTACATTTACACAATGGATTATTACACAGTGTTAAAAAATAATGACATCTTGAAATTTTCAGGCAAATGGATGGATCTAGAGAAAAACATATTGAGTGAGGTAACCCAGACACAGAAAGACAAATATAATATGTACTTACTCTAAGAGTATTTTAGACATAAAGCAAAGAAAAACGAACCTACAGACCACAACCCCAGAAAACCTACACAACAAAAAGGATCCTAAGAGAGACATACATGGATATAAATAGGAAGGAGAAAAAGACAAGATTTCCTGAGTAAATTGGGAGCATGGGGGGTCATAAAATATGGTATAAGGGAAGAGGGGAGGAAAAGAGGAGTGGAGAAAAATATACAGTGCAATAAAATCAAAAAAAGAAATATCAGGTACACATTATTTATTATTTTTAATGACTAGACAAAGACAAACCTTGAAGTTGACTTGCAAACTCTAAACTCTACAATCTCTGCAGAAGAAATACTTTTGAAGTTATTTTGCTGGATTGTCTAATTAGCAGAGTACATTGAAGTGTATAGATACGTCATTTTGTCAAGCTTCATGATCTTGCATGGGATACACAAATCTTAAGGGCAGGTTAAATAGTTCATGTCTTAACTCTCTCACAGCCTTATGGTTCAAGAAAGTAAGCTCTTTTATTCCTCTCTAGACTCTGAAATGAGGGTTTGGAGCTATAGTTTCATTTCTTCTATAACCCTTACTAATCAGAAACTAGAGGAAAAACTCACAACATAGAGAAAACCTAACAGTGTCTTCTAAGGCATGTGTTGGGACCTCTGGATTGAATGCTTGTAGGAACTCAGGATCCTGTGCGAAAGCATCACTGTACAAATTGAGAATTAAAATTTGAAGACTTACAAGGCCGGTTTTTATCATGTTAGGAATAGATAGGTTTATGAGAGTAGTGACTTATACATTTATTTGTCCCTCAGGTGAAATTGTTCTTAAATAACCTCTACTGGGAATATTTGTGTGTGTGTGTGTGTGTGTGTGTGTGTGTATGAATGCACATGTGCATGTGCATGTGAGTGTGCATGTGTGTGTGTGTGTGTGAGAGAGAGAGAGAGAGAGAGAGTAGACGATGGCTTCATTATAAAAAAAACCTTTGAATTCATTAGCAGAATATGCCTTTTGTTGGATATTTTCTTTATGCAGTTAAAGTACATTGATATTCTTCACAAAAAGAAAATAATAATGTATTTTGGCTTTCTTTGGATAAAATTTATTCTATGGAGACAAATTTATTATAAATTGCAATTACTTTATCATGGTATTTTAGATATTTTTTTAAAAAAAAACTTACTCTAAATTGCATCTAGTAAAAACAACTTAATGCAATTCATCATTTGTCTCTAAGAATTATTTAATTAAAACCAGAATTTGTTAAAAGCATCACACCATTTTTTACTTATGCCACAGAAGGTAATTGCGTAATTAGTAACTGGTTCACAGAGGCCTGTTTTTTTCTGTACGCTGATAACCCAGGTCTAAATTGCTCTTTCCATCCAGGGTCCCAAGGCACTTTATAAATCATCATGTTGGAGTCACTGCTCACACCTGCTCATAATATAAGCTTGCCCACACATAAGCTGTCAGTGGGGTGTACTTAAAGAGGTTATTTAACACTGGGATAACTCCACTGGAGGGAAATGCAGCCATTTCAGCAGATGCTCCAGAACAATAGAAACTAGTGGAAGTAAAGAAATGAAGAATGTCATCTCTGGTTAAAACTACAGGAAAGGTTTAGCAGGAAAGAATGTAATTACTCATTTGGACAGAGGCCAGAACACCAAAGCTAATATCCTATCCATTTGCAGGAACTTTCTTTAAAGCTTTAAGAATCAGAATTAGAATATTAGAGACACATTTTAATATCTCAGCTAAATTTCTAGAGAAGAAAAGACAAGAAAAAATGGTTCCCATCAATAAGTCAATTCTTATTATGGTGCAATCTGTGCCTTAATCAAAGGCACATGCATGCTTCCACAAGTGGAGCCTGGGAACAACTGGAAAGGGTGAACTTATCACCAGCGACTTAAAAGATAAATTATGGGTAGGTAGACAAGAATCAGTGGGCGGACACACAGGATGGAGGCTGCGGGGCTGACAGATCTTGAACTCATCATGTATCCTCTCCTACTTTGGTACTTAATCTCCACTCAAACATCATTGTAAAGATGGTCTGGTGTCTAGAATACTATGAAAATAATAATGTATTTGAATAAAGAGTTTAGGGATCAATCTGGCTGTTGAAAGAGAAACTGAGACCCAGAGAATCTAGGAAAGTGACCAAAGCTACAGGTACACCTATGATGTACACAGACAAAAGTTTTCATATGATCAAGGTCCTTGAACACTGCAGATAATTCTAACCTTTATAAAATGTCCACAATAATTTAGCCCCTCGGGGCAGAAGGGGAGAAGGTCATGTGTATGTGTTTATGTAGTTGGAAACTTGTCACCTTTCTATCTTATTATTTCTAAGCTCAGAACCCATTCTCACACCCTTCACTAGCAGATGGCGGGGAGAACATGAAAGCACAAAGTGACAAGAGGAATAAATTGGAGAGAAACATTCATAATAACTATGATTAGAGGAATTGAACACAGTTCGTAGGAAAATGCATGCCTGCCAAATCCAATTCTACTTTTACTCCCACCTCCCCTTCTACCTCCCTAACTATAACACCCAAGGTCCTTAAACACTGACTTGGAATTAAAATGGATTGTTTGCAGCTGCTCACATGCAGGCCCTTCCTACTGTTTACATGTGGCTTCCCTTCCTTGCCCCGGTGCTTGCCAGGGAAGGCCATTTGAGAAACAACAGGATTGCAAGCTGAACAGAATGCGCTTTATGAGTCAGCTTGATCCTTAACCATGGACTGAGAGTTCTTAGCATTAAGCTATTAGCTGTGGTGCCTGGGTTTAAAAGGAGCTTGCTATCTTTGGTTGTGCCCCCTCACAGTGGTAGCTGCAGGGTTCAGGCCTTTTTGCTGTTTCGATTTAGTTTCTCTCAAGTCCCCCTTTCCTTCTGCCCATCATCTATAAATGCTCTGATGGCTGAGTAGAATTTTCAAGCTCCATATGGATAAAGGACTGCATTATATCTGATTGTGGCAACTACTAGTACTTTTCAAAACCCCGTGTTTAGCAAGTGGTAATGAAATTGTTCTTGCGTCTAGCTGAGTGCAGCCAATAGGAGACTCAATGAGATTAGGCTAGAATATGGTGTGCACATGGCCAGTGCAGTGCCTCAGCAGATACTGACTTAAACAGGAGAGAAAATGCAAGTCCTAGCACAGAGGAGGATCTGCTTCTCCTAAGAATAAGTTCTCCATTGGCCTGGCTGCTGTTTCACCTAGTACACTTCTACCAGCTGGTGAGAGCCTAATTAATGTCTCCAACTAAAATTTTCAAATAATTCTGCCTTCAGCTGAAAGACAAATGCATTAAATGAAGTGAAAGCATGGTCTAGGCACTTTCTGTGTAGTGACATGTCTCCAGGAATACTGATAGTGTTACCATTATGGGAATCACAATCCATTCTCTGATTATAAAATTTGATTCTAGACAGCACTTGAAAGGCAGACAGGTGGATGTCTATGATTTCAGGGCTAGCCTGCTGTACAGGTCCCAGGTTAGGCAGTACTTCATTCTGAGACTATGTATTCAATACTTCAAAATGAGAGTATATACAGACACATGCACATATGCACACAAACACACACAATAAAGAAAATTCTAGAACTATTTCAACATTTCTCTAAACTTGTGCCATTATATAGGAGGAATATATGGCATTTTATAGTTCAAAATTGTAGTTGTAATATATTTATATTTGTTTGTAATAAAATGCCTTTCCATGAACAACCATTACTATGTTACTATGCCCTAATCTTTCAAGAATAGATATTCTTGTGTTTCAGATCAATTTTTGTTCTCAAAAATTGGAGAAAAAAAACCATTTTAGTTTCTCTTTCTGAATGTGAACTTTGCAGGACTTGTTTGGAGTGGCATGACAAGGACAAGGATATCAATAAGTGTCATGGTGCAGAGCAGCAGCCAGCCTTTGATTCCAGTGCCCGATGTCATCGCTTCTCTCACGGGCCCTGCCCTGCTAACGCGACACTGTTACTGCCTTTCAGTTCATCCAGAAGGCAATTCCTCCATGATGTCCTGATCACATTTTCATTTATGCCTATAGAATTTGTCAGTATTAGCCACAGTGGGGAGGTACCTGCATAGAATTGTTTTGAGTGTGTAATTATGTGTGCCAGGGAGGGGCCAGAAAGCAAAAACGATCCTTGGCCAAACAATGAGCAACAGACACTGAGTGAAAACAGATAATGTGGTCACAGTGGATGGCTCAGTGGGTGAGAGTGTTTGCTGTGGAAATATGAGGACTTAAGGTTAGCTCCTTAGTGTCTACATAGAAAGCAGGGTGCAATCATCTGTAACCCCAACAATGTAGGAGTGGCGACATGAAGCTTACTGGGGCTTACTGGAGGGTCAGGGTAGATGAAAAATGATGTCAGATTTAGTGAAAGATGTAGCTGAAGGAAATAAAGGGCAGAGTGAATCGATCAGGACTCTCCATGACTACTATCTCAGCATGAACACAGGCTCACACACAGGCACACATAGCAAACGAGAGAAAAAAGAATGACAATGGATTAGCTAGGACTTTTCTCCAAAGAGCAGTATGCGGAGGATTATCTTCTATACAGGGATACAATAGAGGCCTACCACTCTTATCTACCTAGTTGCCCTTTCTACCTTCGTCACTTTGTCCGATGCAGGAACATGCAAGGGTGTGCTAGGCAGACTGAAATACTGCCCTGGGTAATTTACAGTTGAATGGAGAGGCATAAGAGAGTGGCCAAAATTGTCACCCACAGGAAATACACAAGGCGTCAGTGGTGTGTTGTGTCTTTTCTTACCTGAAATACCTCCTAAAAACCATCAAACTAAACATGCAAGTGATTTGCAAGTTGTTAAAGTCACAGGGGAAGTGAAGTCAGTAAACACTATAAATCTAGGATTTAAAAATTTACATCAGGACAAGCCAGATTATAAACCCATCTTGATGGTCTCAGAAAGGTGTTTATTTACTCTTTGTACTAACCTTGCCTTCTCTGCTTGTCTGCTCATCCCCTCTCAGGAATGATAATGCAAAACTCACGTATATTTGTAAGATACTATATTTTAAAGGTTTTTTTTATTTTTAATTTGGAAAACATATGAATAGAAATTTTGGTATTTTCATAAGATGAACAACACTTAATTTCTTGATTTTATGTGTGCCTTATGATGATACAGGTGAGAGGAAGACTAATTATGTCTAATCTATGCATAATATGGTGCCTGTAATCGTACTCTGCAAATGTATATTGACTTAAATAGAATCAAATAGAATTGAAATAAATGAGATTGGATGGAATTCAATTGAATTGCAACAAGCATGTACTAATTTAGAATCAGCAATGATGCACAATAACTTGATTTTTTATATTGAATTAAAATTACCTTTAGTACTAAAAATAAGATTACTTCTTCTATGAAAAAGTCATTTCTGCTTATTGTTTATAAGGGTATATAGGACTATTGCAAATGGTTTACTTTGTTCTTGAAGTAGGATTATTTGGTAATCTTCACAGCAGCTATTATGCTAGAAATCTAGGTTGGAATTTGAAATGACTTCTCAAATTATTACTTTTATTTCTCAATCTAGACTAGAACCTTCCCTTCTTTTAATTGCCTGAAGTTCATTCTCAGTTATTGATTTGTATGAATTCCCAAGGTCCTCAAGTCTTTAGTGTGATAAAATCATTTTAACTTAGTGTTACCAGTCTGTGAGGGATCATGTGAAAATTCCTACCATACAGTGACAGGTGAGAATCAAGATCACTGGTTCTGAAAGGCTTGGGTTTGAATTTTGTATGACACTGACCAAAATATAACCATAGTGATGGGTATAGAGATTAATGGAGCAGGCAGGTCTACATGCCAATGTATAGATGTTAGCACTGTAAATATATTAATTCCGTAAATTCATGTGCCTAAACACGTACAAGAAAACCAGAAATCCCAAATTCTTCAAGCTCTACAAAATGTTGAATGAAATAACATTATAATTAGGTGGAACTGATAGGGGTGTTCCAAGAACTTAGGACTAAATGAGAAAGGAAACAGACAGCATTTCAGTACGCTACAGGAGATAACTGTATAGTGACTGATATTTACAGGACATATACCATGTGTTAGAGATTTTTCTCGTAATTTCAACTGATTCACCTTCCAAACAACTCTCAGAGAGAAATATCTTTCCTCATAATTTCACTCTAAAAACAGAGATGTATGCTGAAGATTCAATGTCTTGTCCAGTAAAAATTGGGAAGACATTTAGTGAAGATGTGAGAGCTGAACCCGACCTTAGCTTTAGAATATACACACATAACATATATGTAAATATACTGTTGTTCAAAGGTAAAATTACACACATGTGCACGGGCACACACACACACATATACTAAATATTTATACACAGGTATATATTCACTTAAACAGAGTTTTTTAGACTTGAAAATAAAAACAATGCCATTAAGTATTTGTCCAATTATTTTCAAAACTGGGAATGACCTCCAGGACCAGGACCTAGCAGGAAAATACTCTACTACTGACATATATACTCTTGGTCTACTTTTTACTTTACATTTCTAGATAGGGTCTCACTAAACTGCATGGGCTAGTCTTGTACTCGCTCTGTAACTCAGGCATGCCTTGAGTTAATTGCATCAGTCCCCCAAGTGTGAGATAACTATAAATGCACAGATAGGTTGAATGACTTGTCTGATGCCCCACTGTTAATATTCGGCAGAACAAACTGAAGGTGAACCCAGACAGGATGACTCTACTGTCATCTAGTCACATGACTTTTCTAAGGAGAGAGTAAAATGAATTGTGATAGTTTAACTGGATCGGTGAGCTTATGCCTCTAGTAGAAATAGCTAAAAGATTTATTCAACGTACTTCTAAGTGGAAGGAATCATAAGAGCCAGAAGATCAGGACACCTGCAGCTAGATAATGTTTTCTACATATGACAGAGATGCTGCTGGTGGGTATTTGCAATATGATTGTCTAAACAAGGCCAGTGCAATGGCAGTACCACTCATCATGCCAGTGCAGATAGAGAAACTGCACAAGGTCCCACCCCTACATGAAAAGCCATGAGCAATCAGTACCTACTGAAAGACGGAGCGTGAGTATTTTCCAGGGACAAGCCCCCTGAGAGGCTATCCAACTCCACACTGTCAGTCCTAAACACTTGCACATGGGAACAATACTCAGTAGGTTGTGTGTGTGTCCTAGATTGCTTTTCTGTTGCTGGGATGAAAAACTGGCCAAAACCATCTTGAAGAGGAAAGGGTTTATTGGGTCTATAGGTCACAATCCATTATTCAAGGAAGCCAAGGCATGAGCTAAGGCTAGAAAGACAGAGAGAGGAAGTGACGCAAAGATCATGGAGGAATTCTGCCCACTTGCTTCCCATGGTGCTATCACCCTGCCCAGGAATGGCACCACTCACAGGGGGCTGGGTCCTCCCACAATAATCATTAGAAAAATGCCCCTAGAGAATGTCCTACAGGCCAACTGGATGGGAGAATTTTCTCAGTTGAGGTTCCCTCTTCCCAGAAGACTGTAGCTTGTGTCTAGCTGACAAATAAACAAACAAAAAACCTAGCACACTGTTCATGTTTTGTGTGTGTGTGTGTGTGTCTGTGTGTGTGTGTGTAGAGAGAAAGAGAGACAGAATAGTAATGATATTGGACTTGAACTTGAGCGGGAATTGGCGGAATACAGAAGGAGTTGAATGGGAAAGAGGAAGGACTAAGAATGATGTAAATATAGTATTCATGAATGAATTCTCAGAAAAAGTTTTTTTTTTAAATTAAGGAATGTCATTTCAGTGTGTATAAAACCTTCTGAACTTGTTAAAAGATGGTTATGATTTGTTTTCCCACACTTGTCTCCATGCAGAGACATAGTTTAATGCTGAGTGTTTCAATTCTTCTGACACAAGTGCATTTATTAAAGAAAATTAGCAAACTGGTGCTCTGCTTTTATAGACCATTCCTCACAAGTCTGAGGAATACGAATGATCTCTTGGGAACATGGTTTCTGAAGCTCCTGGACTTCGGCTCTATTATAAATAGTGCTATGCTCCCTAAAGCCATAACAATCTACGGGGTCTTTATGAAATGGCCTATTCCCTTTCCCTTGCCACTTGACTCCTCTGGCTATGCATTAGCTACAAATATGGAAATCCATTTTATTCGCTGCTAACCCAGTATGTAAAGGGGAAGGTTTTCAAAAGATTTTAAAGAAAGCCTAACTCTTAGTTTGTTAGGTTTCATTAAATTTTGGTGAATGAGGCGAAACTAGCAGTCAGAACGGTTTTTTTTTTTTTGGTTTGGTTTTTTTTGGTTTTTTTTTTTTTTTTTTTTTTTTTTTTTTTTTTTTTTTTTTTTTTTTTTTTTTTTTTTTTTTTTTTTTTTTTTTTTTTTTTTTTTTGGTGGCTGATTGGGTTCTGTTAATTATGTCCATTGTCTCTGTGCCTTGGCATACAGAGCTAATCTCTTTAGTTCTCAGGATTGGTTTTGAAGTGACATACCCTTTCACTAAACTCTAGAATAATCCTCTTTCTGAAGTCTGGGCTCCATCTGTGTCCCCCAGTTGATAACCTTCCCCCTCCATCTGCTAAATTCAACCCTTGCTGTAGCACCAAGCAGCAGGTAGAACCAATACGCTGGCTCAGACCTAAACTCGGGAAATGATTTTCGCCTCCCCTGCTGCAGCCTCATCTGTGTTTGCTCATCTTCTCCCATTAATCTCCAGGGAATAAGAGGGTGAAGCAGTGTAAGGGACAAAGGGGGACGTTTTTTCTCATTAATGGAAAGCAATAATAGATAAAAGTCACCAGGCTGCTGCCTACATCAGTGAGAAAGGGAAAATGCTCCAGCGACCTCCCCCCTCCCTAGCTGGATGAGGAAACTTATGGATGACATACACAGGCATACCACCCCAAAACACAGACCTCGGAATCCTACTGATACCCTAAAGGATAGATATCCCCTCTGCCAGAAACATGGCGGGATGCAAGGGAACAAAAGGTGAGTTCACAAGTGCACATTGATGAAAGGTCAAGAGATCATTTACATATTCTAGTACTGAAATTTCATGTTTCTATTAAAATTATTTAAAATGTGATTCCCCTTAGAACAACAATTTGAAAGGTCATCTTCTCTTCCTGAAATACCTGAATCACTCGTTAATTAGCAGTGGGAATGTGTCAATGTGTTCCTGCTGCTTCTGCCAGCTGCTTAATTTTTTTTATACTCATCAATTGTTCTTCTTGTGGTCTTATGGTTGAGTACAGGAATTTCTTAGGAACACCTTGGGGCAAGAATAAAGTGTAGCTATCCTCTCACGTCTGTTACAAATGGAGCACATTTTCATATACTGTGCTCTCAGAATTAACCATCCCACTACAAACCTTTCAAGGGACAGAACCGTTGAGGGAAAACAAAGCAGGAAATCACATTGGTCACAAAGAAAATCACTTGTTTTCCTAAACAGTTTCTGCATTATTCAGGCAATCAGACTTAAGTGCTGTTTGCTAATTATTCAAATTTCAGAAAGCATTTCCCCCCTTTTTCCTATTTTCCTGCTTCAGAACTCTGCCTCTCTCTTCCACACCTCCTTATTGCCCCCCTCTCCTGTTAGTCAGCACTTGGTATTGCCTGGGTGGACATCTTTTTTCTAAACTACCCTTTCTCACTCCCAAACACTATCTCTAAGATATTAATGCTATTTCAGATACACTCTTTCTCTTTAATTTTATCTCCTCCTTCTTTTATTCCTCTTCCTCTTTCTTCTCCTCCTTTTTGCTTTCCTTCTGTGAGCTGGAGATGAAATCTCTGGCTTTATACATATTAAGCATGGATAGATGCAGAGATACCTTTAACCCCGATGTTTTGAAGCAGTGTTCACATGGAGTTCACTTGCCTTTGAATTCTGTATATTATTTTGATTGGCCACAAATGCTTCCTCCTTCTTTCTTAGTATCTTTGATGCTGGTATATAAGCATCTATCTCCATGTGGGAGAAATTCTCTCTGTTTTCTTTTCCTTTCCTTTCCTTTCTCTTCCCTTCCATTCTCTTCCTCCTTCCCTCCCTTCCTTCCCTTGTTCCTTCCTTGCTTTTATATCACTAATAGCACGTCATACACCATCAGGTATAGATATACATTGAATTTACATAGACATTTCTAACAAAATAAAATAGAGAAACACTTAAAATAATGTATTTGGCTCATAAAGTTCAGGAGGGAAGATGATAGGCTCATATAGAGGAAAGCACTAGGTTTGTATTTTTAAGAGTGCTTTGCTAATAGTAAGTGTGATAAAGGAAAATAGGGTGTGGAGACTAAAGAGGAGTTACTGTTCAGTGAAGACAGAGATACAGTCCCCAAATCTCAATTTTCTCTTTTGTTTTTCCTACTTACTGACTTTTGGCTTTTCATCTTTTTTCCTGTTAATAGTTTTGTCTTTAATTTCTAACCTAGTGTTTGTGATGTGCTTCTATAGTTAGCTGTATTCAGCTGCAGACATAAAGAAGTCAACATTTTTATCTTATGAATGAGTGTTTTGTGCAATTATGTGTGTGCACCAATTGCATGCAGTACCTGCAGAGAGCAGAAGAGGTCATCATAATTCTGGGCTCTGGAGGTACACATGGTTGTTAGGTACCACATGGGTTCTGGGAACCCAGTTTTGATCCTCTGGAAAAGCAGTCAGTGTGCTTAACCACTGAGCAACCTCTTCATCTCCAGCAACTCCATTTAAAACTATATTTTGTTTGTTTGTTTTTTGAAGTAAGTAACTATATTGATATTCTTTCTTGGTAAATAATCTAGAAGACAGCCCAGCAAAGACATTATTAAGAAACATAAATTAAATTTGAAACTGTGTTTTTCCTCAGTAAATAAATGTTAATCCCTATTTATATTATTGATATTCATGGCTCAGCTAATGCTTAACTGCTGTAAAACTACCGCTGAACAAGTTTGTTTCCAGCCTTGATTTCATATTTTGTAACACCTATGATTTTATATGCAGAGAAACAAAGGAAAGAAAGCGCAAAATGGACCAGGTTAGTGGGTATTAACTAGTACAGTATCATATTGTGCTGTAAGACAGAGTTGTATGTTTTCCTATCCTGCTTTACAATCTAAATAGAGCAAGCCACTGGCTAACTATCCTGGAAACAGAAACTCCCAAGTCTGTGACTAGTTAGACCATACGCCTTAAGGAAGAGCCTTTTGCTACTATTTTCCTATATAGACATAGCATTTATCTTATTACTAATAACTTATCTTTATAGATTGACACATCTCTAGACACTTACCAGAGAACTTACAGATAGTGATTAACACAGGCTCACAGGTCCAGAGAATAAAAGAGCACGAACTAGCCTTGCATAGGATATCTGTTTTATATCGCCAACTCTCAAATCTCAGGGATCATTTCACAAGAGGGAGCGAGCAGAAAGCATTTTAAGTTAGAAATGCTGGATGACTTCAGAGAAATACTGTCCTCCAAAGTAGGACAATGGCAGACTTGAAATTTCAATGTTCATGACAGTGAGCACAAACAAGACCTGTTCAGACTCAAGTCAAACTAAATTCCAACCTGGAAAGGGAAGGTGAGCATGAAGTTCCACCCCTGACTGAGGAAATGAGGCAGTTGACAATGGTGAGAGGGGAGGAGTCAGTTTTCTGTAAGAGTGTATCTCCTGATGAGTTGACCATGCTTGGGACAGGCCACACATCTAAGAATATATGGATACCATATGGATGTTTAACACGAAAAGGACGCAAATGCGGGAAAGTGAGGCAGGAAAGGTACTTCTGAGAAGAACTGGAAAAGGGGTGATTATGGTAAAAATGCATTGCATAAAATTCTCAATGAACTAATAATAATTTTTAAAACAAAATGAAGATTTGAATAAATTTATAGATTTGAAAAATGAGTTTAATATGATTGCATGCAGTTGTATTATTATGTAGAAACAAATAATCAACTTTACTGCAGAGAATCTCTAGGCCTAAATGCCTTTATTAAAGAAAAAAACTTTCTAATTTGTTCTGTATAGCTGATTTTAATTGCTTAATTATGAAGAGCTATTTACATACTATATGTTATTTTTCATGAAAACTCATTCTTATAAATTCAGCTTTCAATAAATAAGATTTACATAAAGACTTATCATATATGGAAACATATATTAATATATGTCACATATTATAGTATATAATATATAATGCTTATATATTAGAATTCTAATAAATTTGACTCCTTTATCTCAATTTGGATAAAAGAATATATCTATTTATTTCATTTATCATAAACCAAAGTACAATTAAGGGGGTCATAAAATAATAAAATTAACACAAGAAATAAATAGAAATAAATACTAAAATATATGAATTTAGAGAGGTCAGTGGGTATTAGATACACATACACATAGATACACAAGAACAAAAGTGTGGTACATAAAAATGGCATAGGAAATCAAATACCCTTTAGAAAGGGGAAATACCAAATATGTAGAAATAACTACAGTAGTTACAGATTACATATACTCAGATAAACATGCAATATTATTAAGGGAAATTAAAATATCTAAAAATAGGAGAACAAACCTTGCACGAAACTTCGTATTGTAAGATGTAAATTTTTTTCAAAGTTGCTAGATTTGTTAAACATAATTACCATTAAAATCATGGTAGGTGTGTGTGTACATATTAAAAAGTTGTTTTAATTTTTTATGTGTGTAAGGACAACCAATCTAATCATAGACTATAGTTTATTGAAGAAAAAACTAAATCAAAGAACATTGTAATAATTTATAAAGACAGCAATTAAGACATGATATTATACTAAGAAAGAAAAATAGTTTATGGATGGAAGAAATCACCCAAAATAGATCTCCATACACATGGATGAAAGATCAGTGTTTTGATAAAGACATTGTATCAAATAACTCTATTATTAAAGACAATAAATTTTCTACTTCCATCATATATAAAGTGTTCATTCCAAACTACATCATAGAAGAAAAAACAAAGTGAGCTTCTGAAAGTTAACATAGGAAAATATCTTCTTGACGCTGACATACAAAAGCACATATCAAACACAAACCCAAAAAGTATGAATCATGAAGAAAAAGATTGAAAATTTGGACTCTTTATCAAAAACCATCATTAAGAAAATAAAAGGCAAGCTGCAAAGTGGTAGAACTCATCTAACTAGGAAAAGACACTCAGAATTCTAGTTGTTGTGTTGGAAATTACTCTGACATCTAAGAGAGGAAAACTTAATGCACAGTACTTGTGTATTTGGTTGGTCAGATAATTGAAAATGGCACAGTAGTGAGTGATGTCTGCATCTCTAATGTGTGGGCCTCTCACTAAAAAGTCTCAAAGGTATTGAGTGACTTGACTGTTGGGACTGTAATCATTCCGAGATTCTGCCAGTCATTTGTCTGGCACAGGGATTGGAATAGCAATGCAGAGGTATGGCTCTCCAAGGTGGCTCAGGTCCTCATCACATATTTTCAGTGAAGGCAGAAGATATACCTTTATTGAAGACACTGCCTCAGATGTCACATAAGATTTTTATTTTTTTGCCTTCTGCATTAGTCTTACCCATCACAAACTCACTCAAAACCCTTGGGGGGGAAAATCCAAAAAACAAAGGGCCTAGTTTGAGATAGGAGGAATACCAATGAACTTGGTGGTTTTTGTTTGTTTGTTTTGGATTTTTGTTGTTTTAAACAACTACCATAGACTCATCCAGAATACACAAAATGCTTCTTTTATGTAATTCAGATAAAGTTGAATGTTCAATAGAAATAAGATACCCCAAAGTCTTGAAGTTAAAAAAGAATAAATTAGCATTTTGCTTCTTATGGGCCCTATTAGCCTACTCCAGTATTCAGAGATAATGGGAAAGATACTGGACTATAAATGTTTTGTAAAAGTTCTAATGGTAGAGATTAAGCAGAGAGCTGAGTCTTGAGAAGAGGTAGAATTTGTTGAGGTGGGAAGGACGAAATAAAAGTGTCTATCATGGTTTCTAGGTAACGATCAGCTTTTGTAGCTGTGATATGCTCTTAAGAATAAAAATTGGGTAAGTATTGATAATAAGAGAGAATATCTCTTAGTAGGTCATCTTCTCTGGCTTTGTGACTTCCCTTGACCAGAGATGTGTAACGCATATTATTATAGCAGCAGAAGCCTATCAATGTTACATGGCTTTCTTTCCCTATAAGTTATAGGCTCAAAGTGGGTCCACTATTTAACCTTAAGCAAACCTTTATTTATGTGAAACAGCTGGATATTTGTATTTGGGCTTATATACTATTCTCTTTTGTTGGCTGACTTTGGTTTTAGAATGAACATTCTCTAAGCTCGTGTCAACTACATGCGCTACTGTGTGGGCTACCAAATAGAGAATGTTAGTTTTCAGAATAAAGAAAAATGATGGAAGTGTACACAGTGATACAAACTCTAAGGACTCAAACAGACAAAAATTATCAAATATCCAAATCTAGGTTTTTTTTTCTCTGTCAAGCGCATTTTTCTACTTTGAAACAGTTATGATCTATTATAATATTTGTGATATTGGGCTCCTATACATAAAAACTAAATAAATTCAACTAATTCAGAAGTAAATGGCAACTAGATATTAAGTATTAGGTCACAGAGGTTAAATAATAATGTGACCCTGTGAATCCTGCCAGTAACATACTTTTACAGAGGACTTACTATATGCAACCCTTCAACAGAAATTAATGACCATGATAATTCCAGAAATACAAAGCTTACGAAACTCAAATCATACATTTAATATTTTTATTTTTAGTAAAAATAGTTTCCTCTCTTATACAAAATGCCCTGACCACAGTATCTCCTGCCTCTATCATCCCCCAACTTTTCCTCTTCCCCAGATCCACTCCCCCCTGCCACTTCCTTTTCAGAAAAGTGCAGGCCTACAAAAGATGACAGTCAAACAGGAGAAAGTAACACAACAGGACAAGGTAAAAGCCCTCATTTTTAAGCTGAACAAGGCAACCCAATAGAAGGAAAAGAGTCCCAAGGGCAGGCAAAAAGAGTCAGAGATATGCCCGCTCCTACAATTAGGGAGATGAGAATTGAGAATCTGATTGATCTGGATTAGATTAAAATCTTTGCTTTTGGCTAGTAAAGTTTCCTACCATCTGTAAATTGGAGGAACCATTAAGGAAAAAGAAAATTTGAAATGAAAGCAGAGAAAGATAAAATATTGAGAGTTTCTTGGATCCAAAATTTCACTTTACAACAGAGCCATAACAAACATTGGGACAAATTAAGGAATCAAGCAAACTAAGATGGGTTAGGTTCTTTAACATTTGAAAATCTTTCATAGGTAGGCGCAACAAAAGCAAACCAATCCTGTCACTATTTTTATGGGGACAATAATGATACACTAATGTACACGTTACATTTTGTGTGTGTTTGAGTAAGCATAGTGAGGTCGGTATTCATATTTTACTTGTACAGTATGCATCTATAAGTCTAGAAATTACATAAGTTTTAGTCAACATTCTGATGATATAATACAAGTCCCTACATACTATAGGGTTAATGACTTAACTCATAACAAACTGAATTAAATAATATGGAGCTAGATTAACACTTCTTTAAAAATATAACCATTTTTGTAATTAGAGATGAAGACTATGAGAGAAGAATATTGCTGTTATACCTACAATAATTAGCAGGAGAGTCTAGCTCATATGAGGGATGCACTTCATAATGGTGACCTATGTTGCTCAATAACTGACATTCTAAGTAAAAAAAATATATATGTGTCCCTAGCAAACTATAGAATTGTTTTCATTGTTTAGGAATACAAACTATATATAGTGATTTTTTATGTTGGAATTTAAAGAATATATTATATGTGAAACTTGGCATTATTTCTCCCAGAAAAAATGATTTACATTTGGAGGGAAATTCACAGGTAAGCTGGTGCTTAATCATAAATTTCAGTTTAAAATGGAAGAAATACTATTTTGCATACAATACATCATCAGCAATGCACAGAGTAGTAGTTAAAAATGAAGATGGGCTGACTAACATGGACTGAATGTTCAAAGTTAGTTTAAAGAACATGAATTTGCTGAGAGGAGATGGATTTTGAGAGACTGGAATACAAACAGAGGTACGTTGCTACGGTACATGGGACCTTGAGGGTCATGAGATGTTCTACATGATAATGATGGGTTGTGAATTAATGGCAATTGTCAGAAAACCAGAGAAGACTGGATTGGTACTAGATTCAGCTAAGCAACATATATCATAGGGAAAGTCTTTATAACAATTCAACATTGTATATAGGATGCTTAAAGCACATTGACCAATGGGCCATGGGATAAGTGCGCTAATAAAAGGATCTGATCAAAATAAATAAGAGAAAATGACATTTGAGGAAGAAATATTTATACAGGAAAGAATATAGTCAATCTACTCATGTAATAAGTAAGAAAATTACAAACCTGAATGTTGTGTTTAGGAAGTTTGTTACTGAGCATGTTAACATAAGCAAAAGTTTCACGTAGGCAGACAAAGTAGGAAAGTGAGTGAGGGATAGGATAAGTGGTCCAAGCTAATGTTGTAAGTTAGAAAACTAGATTGAGATGCTAATTGACTTTCTGAAGACTAAGCATGCCCAGAGACACAGAAAATAGTATTAAAACCCAAGATTTGAAGAGGCATATTTAAGAAACTTCAATATTACTATGTAGAAAAATAGAATAGTACCTTCAAAAGATAAGGGAGGGGAATCAGACCCCCAAACCATGAAGTGTAAGGATGGAGATGAGAAGCCTGTAAAGGAAAGTTATTTCAAAAGAGAAACAGACAGAATTATGCCAAATGCTAGCATTCAAGGGAAAATCAAGCCTTGGGTAAAAGCCAGTGATTTGGTGTGGTAGATGTTTTCAGTTGCTCTTAAGAGAACATTGGAGAAACAACAGGGTTGTTATGTAGATGTCAGAAAATAGGCAGGTAAAACAGAGGCAGAAGTACAGACGCAAAGTTCAAGGGGTTAGCAGCAAAATGAAAGCCTGAAGAGGTGTGGGTAGAAAGATGGATTCATAAGGCAGAGCAAGCATATTAAGAAAGGTTATCCTCTTAGTACAAAGGGCCTTCTGTAGGGGGTAGCTCGTTCCTAATTATGCTCTGCAATACTCTGTTTTGCCAAGAAAAATTTTGTCTTGTTGTTGTTTTTAATTGATGAGCAACATCTTGACATTTTAGAGTTTGTAAACTAATGTCTTTTTCCCCCATTGAGGCTGAGTAAAAAAAATATTAACTGCCACAAGAGATGTTCTTCTACAATGTATTCAGCAAGATGTTATCTTCTTAACAGCTTCATTAATCCATGCAGCCAGCCATCCAGAGTGTGCCTTGGTTTTTGTCACTTTAAATGAGGGCATCTGTTAATATCTGCCATCATTGAGCACTTTTATATTCGTACTAAATAGATTTCATTTTACTGGTTTTAACTAATTTCTCAAATTTAATCATGGTGTAATGTGAGCTGATCCAAACCTACACTATGTTAAGGTGCTCTGCTCTAAGACTCATTACATTTTTAATTTATGCCTTACCCATTCACTTACTTGATGCTATAAGTTGTTAATGACAATGTTCATTAATATCATATTTAGAGGTATCTTGTAAGAGAATCAGCAGAGTATGGCCTTACAGGACTGTGGTAGCCCTGTTAAGGCCACCAAGAGGTCTGTTCAACCATTTTTCAATGTTCTCATTAAATTGCCACTTCTTTCCCATCAGCATTGCTGCTTTCTTTCTATTACAAGATAGGCCTGTGTCTTATTTAGTCATTAGGTTTCAATTATTGCATTTGGAAAATGAACTTATTTGAATGAAATTGTTTGCTTCAAACATATTTGGCTTAACTGTAAAGGCAGATGGGTATAAAAATATATGTGTGTATACTCTTTGCCTTTCCTTTTGGCAAACAAATTAGATGATGACATTTTGGTAACCCAGCTCCAAGTGCTGTCACAGAAGAGATTTATCTTTTGTCAATGAACATTAGTAGCCTGCAGAAAGGAGGTCATAAATCCCATTTTCATTTTTTATTAAAATCATACTATGTCAGGGTGTAATTTTCTTTCTCTGATATCATGTAATTTATTCAGTGACCTTGGACTATGCCACTTTGCTAATCTGAAAGGCTGAATCAGTGTCCTAGTGATATCTGCAACTTTACACAGCTTTTGATAAAATAAAAAGCTTTTTATATTCGGCTTTTAGCTGAATATTCATTTGTATAAAGGATTATTTGGGAGAATTTCTATAGAAAAAGCAGAGACTAGTTCACTAGATTCTCAAACTGATTCAGCAAACTACACACAGAAAAACATGAGGCTATTATCTCTAGATTGAGTGCCGTATTGATACAATGACATTTAATATTTTTAACATGTTAATGTTTGATCATTTATTATCCTATGGTACCTAAGCCTGTATCAAATAAGATGAGGAACCATATATGAATAACTGGTTAAATGTAAGCTCTTTAGAAAATTTTAGCTTATTTTCAAATCAAAAATGTTAGCACAGATAATAACTTCACTTCTTTTACATTTTTTCATGTCCATTCATTTTATACAGATGATTATGAAAATAGTTTCTAAAAATGAAGAGAAAAGGTGGTTGCTTTGCTGGCTGAGGATGAAGGTGGAATAATGGCTCCTGATGCTACTAGTGTGCTTTCTCAGCGATGGCTTTGTCCCAACCCTTTCTGTCACATGCTGCCCTAGAGCAGTTCAAAGGTCAAGGACCTGCTGCCAATCTCTTGCTTGGTATTATGGCAAACCAAAAAATACAAGTCAAATTATTCTTGAGCCTGCTTTCACTCCTCATCTGCCATAACATGACCTGAACAAGAGGATACTGACTGTCATGCTAACCTCAAAGCAAAGCTTATGAGGCCTCAGCCCCACATAAAGAATTACCGCCAACTAAGGAATGCCGTGAGAAGGGGAAACAGCACACCAACTGATTACCAATACAGAGTCATTAGCCCTAAAAATAAACATACGACAATATTTTGATTGGAGTAGATTGGCTTTATATATTTAAGAGCATCTCTCTGTGTGTGTATACATCTATATACAGCAATAATTAATTAAAAAGAGGCCATGCATTTAAAGGAGAGAAAGGAACAGTAAATGAGTGGGTTTGGAGGGGGCAATGAAGGGAAATGATGTATTATAATAGCAAAACAAAAACTATTTGTAAAAAATTTAAACAAGCATATATGCTAGTACAAAAGAATTACAAGATACAGCTTATTAATAAGCAAACTACAGAAATAGGTGTAGGTATGTGTACATAGTCATATTTAAGTAAAAATTAAAACCAGCAAGATGATGTATTTATAGGTGATCAAATGTATACTTTCCAATGAATTGTTACCAGATTCTGAGGGTCATAAATTGTTCAAGTACCCACCAAAAATGAAAGAGAAAATAGTGGAAATTTTATATTTAAAAACAAACAAACAAACAAACCCTGCTTTCCCTTCTAGGCACCTAATCTCTGGTATAGAAACTAATGCATGTTTTAATAACAATGGGCCAACCATCAGGAATTAGATTTTCGAATAGCTATGTACATGTAATTGAAAAACTATGAAATATTTCACTTAAACTATGTATCAAACTATTGTAAGTTATGAATGTGGTTTGGTACTTAATATATACATTTTGATTCTTAACCAACTTTTAGGGAATTGAAAGAAAGTTGTAATAAATCAAAAGTATTATTTCCTAGAATATGTTTCAGTTATGCGGTGTGCATCATTGATGGCTTATGGCTTTATTAAAATTGAATTTTTTCCTGTGATTCATGAACAAAATAGGTCACTGTGCTATGACTATTTAGGATGTTGATGAAGATGTGGGAAAACAGGAATGCACAGATACTTTTGAATGGAAATGTCAATTAGATTAACGACTTGGAAAGGTCGAACTGCTTCTTATAATGTGACAGATAGACTTACCATATGACTCAACATTCCACTCCAGAGTTTGTACCACATAAATAAAAATGTATGATTTAAAATTACTTGTGAATTATCTGTGATGCTTGTGATTGAGCCAAAAGCCTTGCACATGATCAGTAAGAGCTCGACCACCATGTTACATCCCCAGCCCACATCATAAACTTACAGAAACTGAATGACCTCACAGCTGCTTTGTTTATAATGGATAAGATACAGGCAAATCACCCATAATCTCCAATGAATTGATAAGCAGTTTGCCTCACAAACATTGCACTTCATTTTAGCAATTTTGACACTCTAATACTTAAAAGGTTTCAACCCATACATCATTGCACAGTATAAAATGAGAGAGCCAAATAAATGAATGCCAAACCTACAGTATATCGCATTATTTTACTTATATGAAATTCAAGAAAAGTCAAACTCCATAGATTAGCTGTTTCCAGGAACTGAGGATGTGAAAGGGTATTGATTCCAAAGGGTTGTAAGGCAACCATTAAATTAATGGAAATGTTCTGTGTCATGATTGCCGCTGAGAATATCCCACTTCCTATGTTTTTCAGTCATCTTCAAAATGTGCAGCCACCATTAATGACTATTATCTGGGTGTGAATGCTCCAACCTATAACCCCAGCATTTAGGAAACTGAGACAGGAGGACTGTGGGGAATTTCAGGCAACCTGAACTACATACTGAATCCGGGCTACCTTGGGTTACCAAGGTAATACCCTGGCACAAGACAGAGAGAAAAAAACAACAAATTTGTGACAAAAGGGTGTCATAAGTGCCTCCTAATATGGATGACAGTAGGAAAAAATACATTTTTATAGATTAGTTTAGAATCCTGCATTGGCCTAAATAATACTGACTAATGACTGCAATATTGCTAGATTTTATAATATTAAACATTAGACATAAGTAATATAGAGTAACTTTCTAGTATATACTATAATTCTCTACTTTATCTTCTTTAATCTACCTACATACAATGATGTTTTATAAGTTTAATCATTAGTCATATCTGTCTATAGTTGATGGATATAATTTTAATATTTCACATATAGTAAATATATATATATCCCAAAAATATTTTACCTTTTTTTTCCTCAAAAGATATTTGTGAGTGTCTTTTTATTTGAATAAAAATATTATGTGAGACAGTTGGACCCAATTTAAAAATTAGTCTTGTGGAAATAAAATGTTATAAAACAGATTTTCTATGACAATGAGTTCGAAGGGTAATTGCCTTATTATTGATCTTTCTCATAAATGATTTCTTTGTAATCATCCCCCCTTTTGTACTGAAAATTGCTTCAACCCTCTCTTTCAAGAGTTCCTTTGAGTCTATCTATCTTCCACCCACTCCTCTTCCCATAATCACTGATTCAGTAGAATCTGAATCTGCTGACTATGCCAGAACTATCTTCAACAGAGACTATTTTCCAGGGAGGATCAGATGGCACCAGGAAATGCACATTGAAATAAGTTAAGACAATCATATCATATCTATCTGTCCCTTGAATAAAAAACAGATCTGTAGAACTATCAGCTATGAATCATAATCAAAGATGGCTTGCCAAAAATTGGCTAAAATATAAACATCTTAATAAAAATGAGTTTATGTCTACAATGTAAATACAAAAATTTATGTGTGTCAGGGCAAAAACAGGATATCTAAGTGGCATCCCAGTGAGGGCTCAGCATTGATAGTAAAGTTGGCACCAGAGGCCTCGACCTAGTTCAATGACTCTTTGCAATGAACACTTGCAAGTAAAGATATATGGGTAAAAGGGTTTACTGCATGACTCACTGAGCCATGCTACAGCTTCCATGACTAGATGAGGTTTTCAATTTCTTTTCTTTTCTTTTCTGTTTTTTTTTTTAACTCTTAAGTTTTATTTTGGGAGGTGGTTGGTTGCAAGAAAGAGTACAGATACAAAGAGACAGGAAGTGAACTGGGATCAAAATCATGAATACGAAAGACACAAAGATAAATAAAAAGAAAGTTAAAAATGTATGTATCTTGAAGATCTTCTTTTGTCTTTAATGAAGAATTCACAGGTAAATGATGGCTGTTAATTACATTTTTATGAGCATCATATATTGTAAAGTTTCTTTTGTCAGTCACAATAAAGATGTCATAGATCTGTCACTAGTGATACAGTTTTGATTGAGCAATATTCTGTCTATTTTCTAAATAAGTAGCTCTCTACAAAAACATTGTATAAATGTCTGTGGTGGGACAGGGGTTTGTTAAAATACCAGCTGTTCAAGTATAAAGACTTGAGTAAGCATCTTCAGCACCCATGTTTCCAAAGTCAGGGGCAGCCGTGGATACACCTTCACTGATGTAGGACTGGAGGCAAGTAGATGCTTTTAGCTCATCAGCCAGCCATTCTACTCAAACAGTAGGCTCCAGTGTAGTGGTATATTATTTGTATTTTAATAAATAAATCTTTCCTGAAGACCATATGCAAAGCTAAAGCCAGTAGAAGTCAGGAGATAGTGACAAACATCTTTAATCCCAGGATTTGAGAGACAGAGGCAGATGAATCTCTGTGAGTTCAAGGCTCTCCTGGGCTAAAGAAGATCAATGCAGAAATAATCCAGGTGGTGATGTGGTGTTGGACAATGGTCTGTATTCTGTCAATTATATTTTAAATAAACATTGATGGGCCAGTAGCCAGGCAGGAACTGGGCAGAACAGAAACCCCAACAACAAATGGCGCCCAACAAGGGGCAACTGCATCCACATAAAGCCTGACAGAGCTGAGAAGTTATTCTAGATAAAAAAGAATAGAATTAAACATGGCTTCTTAATAGCATCATTTTCTCAGGTGGGCTCTGCTTGCTAGAGGCAAGAACTCTCATTGAAGAGAAATTTCCTGACTCAACTTTAGCTGTAAACTTTGCAGCTCTTTTAAGAAGTCCTGCCATGAAACATTTAAATGGTATTGATGAAAAGCTGAACTCATGCTTTTTGGTTTTTAGCCATAGCAGGAAAAAAACCATGCCATTTTAAAATGCTGTCTTTCTGGGTTGTCCTGCCAGCACAAACACTGACTCTTTCAGGCAGGAAATCTGGCTACAGAGCATTTGAGTGTGGTTTGTGAGCAGACTGTTGCAGCTTGCTTGGTGGCAGGAACCTTGAAACACCATTGAGTTGTGGCAATAAACTTGGCTACAGCCAGTACCCCTGTCATGAGGCTGGAATCTCAAAAAGCCAAGGAATGGGCTGGATCTAGCTGTCAAAGCCACGGCTTTAATCCTACCCATATTGCTTAGCAAATTAAAGACTCATGTGGTCAGAAAAAGAGAGAGGTGGACAGTGAAGAGAGATTCAAAGATGAAGAAAACTGCTAAATGGTTTACAGTATGTTAAAATATTTGCATACTTGGAAGAGTAAAGAAAAGATTAAAGTCCTTAAAAAAGAAAGAGAGTAGTTGGGTGTGGTGGTACACACATTTAATCCTAATACTTGGGAGGCAGAGGCAGGCAGACCTCTATGAGTTCAAGGTGTGGTGGCACACACCTTTAATCCCAACTCTTGGGAGACAGAGGTGGGCAGATCTCTGTGGTTTTAAGGGCAACTTGGTGTTGTCCTTAACAGAGTGAATTCTAGGATAGCCAAAAATACACAGAGCAACCATGTCTCAAAAAGCCAAAAATTAAAATTAAAAATAGATGTTAAAATAAAGCCAGATAAAGATGAAAAATACACCGAGAGTCTTGATTCTGTATATTATTATGTTGTCTTTGAATTGCTTGACACCTGAGGAAGGAGCAACAGATGCTAAAAGACATTTAAATATAAATGCTGCTGTATTAATAAAACATAAATATTTTGTAAATGCCTTGACTTCAAAATTGATGTCAAAAGATATGTTACTTTGGAGAAGAGGTTTTGCTTTTGTTTCCACAGAAAATTAGAGGCTATGGATTTATTCTGAGTTAAGAAAAAACAGGTTTGATCAAGGAAGACCACCTGAGAAATCTCCAGTAGGAATAGATGGCCCAGATATCTGAGTTCTACATACAGAACAGATTCAAGACTGCTGCTGAAGATGATCAAGTTTTACAGGATACTCCAGTCAGGACTTCATCATAATTCTAAATTTTCTTTAGGTCCTCATAAGATTATCAGCACCCCCAACCAGCAGGAAGTAGCCTGGAAAACTATACTCACATTCCCCCAAAATGGACTATGGATATTTTCCTTTGTTTAGCATGCTGGATATAAGTTGTTATGGCTAATGGTGAGGAAAAAAGCTAAACAAAGGATATTAGATTCAGAGTTCTTGTTTTTTTTTAAAAAAGAGGAGGAAGTGGTGTGGGACAATGGTCTGTATTCTGTCAATTATATTTTTAATAAACACTGATGGGCCAGTAGCTAGGCAGGAAGTAGAGGCGGGTCAATGAAAACAGGAGTATTCTGGGAAGAAGAAAGCTCTCTCTGCATTTGTGACCCCACCACAGAAGAAGCAAGATGTGACTGCCTCGCTGAATAAGGTACCAAGCCATGTGGCTAGCATAGGCAAGAATAATGGGCTAATATAAGTTATAAGAGTTAATAAGAAGCCCGAGCTAATGGGCCAATCAGTTTATAACTAATATAGATCTCTGTATGATATCTTTGGGACTTAATGATTATGGGAACTGGGCAGGACAGAAACCCTAACAACAGTGATGGCCTACACCTTTAATCCCAGTACTAGGAAGTCATGACTTTAATATCAGCACTAGAGGCAATATAAAATGGGAGGAGAGAGAGGCTTAATCTGCTTAGTTTGCCCAGCCTTGGTAGAGGTATGACTTCTCTAGTGGCTTGGCTTTTCTGGTTTTCGTGTTGATTTACTTATTAAAAAACAAATAATATACCACTATACTCCAGCTTCAGTGAAAGAGTCTGTCTAAATATATAAGAAGCAGAACTACCCAAGAAGACACCTACAGGGGCCCTGTGAGCTAAACATACAGTTCACTCCCATGGACACACCTGCACACACATGCACATACTCAGATTCAAAGGTATGCACTGTCTGGGAGGAAACATACTACAGAAGACTGAGCAGAGAGTGTGTTTCTTCTAATTGATTGTATAAGCCTCAAAACACTAGAGACTCGGGGCTGGCATGTGGCTCAGTACCAAACCAGTAGCGCAGTGAACACAGCATTTGATCTATTGACATGAAAAATATGACAAAATATACAATGATGGAAGAGTCTTGTTCTGAGACTTTAACAAATATCGGCACCGTCTTAAAGGTGCCAAGAACTATTGACATCCTTGCTAATAGATACATGACTGAACATGCCTGTGTGCCCTGTCTGTGTTTTGGTTGTTGTATATATTAGCACTGCTTCTGTTATAGGAATTACATCCTTACATAGGCCACCCCATTCCTGTAAATACAAAGTTAATCTCTCTCTAAATCACATGCAAGATTGAGAGGACACATTATTGTGTTCCTTACGAAAGAAAAAAAAGTGTCTGTGTAGTTGTTTTTTTTACCCTTTTGGGGTCTGCTACCCAGCTCCCAAATAAATAATGCATGGAGAATTTTCTTACTTATGAGTGCCTGGCCTCAGCTTGACTTTTTTCTTGATATTTTTTTTAACTTTTTATCTCATGTCTCTTTAACTACAATTTGCCTCTGTGTTTTTTGCCTTTCTTTATTTTATATATCTTTCTTTACTTCTTACTCCATGGCTCATTCTGTGGCTGGACGGCTGGCTCCTGGTGTCCTCCCTCCTTTTTCTTGCTCCTCCCAGTCTTCCCTAGATTTATCCTCCTATTTATTCTCTCTGTCCACCAGTCCTACCTATTTCTCTTTCTTGCATACCTATTGACCCTTCTGCTCTTTATTAGACCAAGCAAGTGCTTTAGGCAGGCAAAGTAACATAACTTTGCCAAGTTAAACAAATGCAACATAAAAATGCAACACATCTTTGCATCATTAAACAAGTATTACACATAATAAATGAATATAACACATCTTAAATTTAAATTCCACAGTCAGTCTGCATAGATAACTGGTCATCTGAACCATTAGTGTTAGCAGGAAAACAGCAATACTAATACACAGTTAATATTAGATAGATTACTAATGGGAGCTCAGGAATTTAATTCTGATGTCTCCTTAACTTTAACCCATTTTAATATTTGTGTTTGTTATTTTGAAGATTAAATGTTTTATTTCACAAGAAGTTGCTTCCTAAAGTCTTGAAAACATGAGGGGAAAATATCTAGATTCTATTTATTTTTCCACTTTATTAAATTATAATAAAAAACAAGCTTGAAACTCAATATTCATATTGGAAAATCGATATTTTGATAGATCTGTATGTGGCATTTTGATAACATCTGTATATTGTAAGTTTATTTAATAAAGCTAATTTAGAATTTTATCATGTCATGTCCTCATTCTTTTTTAACTTAGAACATTTGTAACTGTTTGCTCAATTCGGGAAATATCCAGGCCAGCTCAAAAATAAACAATTATATTTTTAATTGCTATAAGGGGAAACTCACACCACAAGAATGGGAAGTCCGAGTTCCTCTGTGTCCCACGGGAATCACCCAGAGAGTGTGCCCACCTGGTCCGTCCCAGTTTTTCTTCCTGGGATCCAGGTAGCCACGCCTTAACTAGGTTCCACTTATTAAAGGTAATTGGTTAACAGAGCTTCCCCCATCAAACATTTAATAAGCACTATGCATGATATAAGCATCTTCTTAACTATATGAATGAGGAATACTTTGAAAATGAATAATAACATTAAATGATTTGTATTATTAATTTTCACGAGTAATCTCAGTCTTGATCAAAGTGACCTAAAAATTAGTAAGTCCAACAGTGAGAGATTTTTGATGCCCAATATAATATCTAGCATAGTTTCAAAAGATTTGAAGGCTCACAAGTGTCTATAATAATCATGAAATTTTTGCAATGCCTTTATCAGTAAATATGGACAAACTGACCATAAGCCAGTTCCTCTGTGACAGGTTCCAGAGTATGTTATTCATTATCTAAGACCTATTTAAAGGATGACAACTTTTGTACAACTTCAAATTTTAGATTTTATAAAACACCTACCCAAATGGACACACAACCCTTGTGACTTGTGAGAAAGTTGGTAGGATACAGTAGGAATACATATCTGAGTTAAGCTGTTGAGTTAGTCTTTTGATGTCAATTCAAAGGGAAATCAAACATGGTTGAGAAAAATTAAAAGTACAATTTTTAATTCACCAATCTCTTGTTGTATCTCATTGGTTCACAAAACCCCACAGTTGAACATACAATCAATCCTTTCAGTCATGATGTCTTGAAATAGCAGCCAGCACAGAGCAGCTTATACTGGTCCCATGTAGGCTTTGCAAGGGTTAGTGAACTGAGGTGCTGAGAGGTGTACCTCACCATGCTGTGGGCAGACTTATGTTAGATATGCTAGTCCATGTTGTACTGTTCACGTTACTCTCCTACTCTTGCCCCTTGCCTATCTCCCATCTTTCTGAAATAACTCATTATAAATTATATTAAAACCATCTTTTAAAACTCATGGCTGCTCCACCTCTGATGAACTATTGAAAGTTGTTGACTTCCTGGTAAGAGTCAGTGTTCTTTAAGTTTATGGTTTCTGGTAGATTGGCCATGCTTCTGGCTATTGTCTCATGCTCATGAGTGTATAATCAGGCCTACACTGGACTCAGTGGGAGAGAGATAGGAATAGACAGACAGACAGACAGACAGACAGATGTGTAGATAGAAAAAGAATTTAGAAGAGAGTATGATGGTTGGGGATGGATCTGGCAGGAGTTTAGGGAAGAATTGAGTGGGACATACATATGATCAAAACACATCCAATGAAATTCTCAAATAAGTAATAAAATACTATATAAAAACTCTTGGCTAAAGAAATTAGTTTTAAATTTTTATGACTCAGAAACCTTAAGCATGTACATATACTTTGAGTATTTTTATATGAAACCACATTTTGCTTTTATGCAATATTTTAACATATATTAATTAATTACATTACTCACATTCCAAAATTGTTTTGAAAATGAGGTGTATTTACTGGACTAATTTCTTAACATAAATAACCTACATTACACAATGTCAAACATCTCCAGCATGGCCTCTTGGCAGAATACACTACAGGTGATATACATTATTATTATTTCTTAGGTGTCATGCTAGAATTTATCCAGGAAAATACAAGCACATTTGAATCCATGTATGTCCCACTTCTATTGAATACAAGCATAATGACATTATATTCCACTCTGCATTGTTCTTTGTATTTTAGTTTCATTTGCTTAATGAAAATTTACTTTTAAATCAGACCCATGCTCCTTTCACCACATTTAAGGTTTGATATTTTGTGCGGTATTGTTTTCCAACAAGAGTCCAAAGAAATATTAAGTGAAAATTGCAAAGTCAGGGTTCAACAATTAAGATCACTTAACAGCTATTGCAGAGAACAGAAGTTTGGTTCTCATCATCCATTCAGATGGCTCTCAGGTACCTATAACTTCAACTCCATTGGATTAGGGATGAGATGTCTCTTCTAGCCTCCATGAACACCTCATGCCTGTGTACAAATCAGCACACACACACACACACACACACACACACACACACACACACTTAAATATAAGTTCTTAAAAAGGGAAGTATCCTCCCAAATGAACAATTTCTAAGCTTTATGTTGTGTGTCCTTCTGATGCCATTGCTTACTGTACTCCCCACCAATCATTCAGAAACTGTCACTGTTGTATCACCTGTTATCACATACCACATTGCTGACATTTGAGCGACCTTCGTTTTACTCAATAACAGCATGAGAGTACTCAGTTGTGGCGAGTGAGCTATGTCAATTAGAAACTGTGAGGGGCTTCCAATTAGTGAACAGGTGAAAGCCGTTGAAGGAGACGAGGCAAAGGAAATGTGCCGATGTTGCTAGGAGTTGTTGACTCTTCTATCTATTCAGTGAAAATGAAAATTAGTCACTTTGGTGTCTGTTTTGGTCCTCACACTGTCGCAGTTATGACCACAGGTTATGATAAATGCTTGCTCATCCATACTTGCTGTATCTTATTACATAGGCTTGCTATCATTTCATATCATCACATGAAAAATTGAAAGAGCTCTATAAAACAGGGCATGTAGCATGAGGGCCAGGCTTGTTGGGGTTTCTGTCCTGCCCGGTCCCCCAGCCATTTAGTCCCAGAGAAAAATCACACAGAGAGGTCTATATTAGGTTATGAACTGATTGGCCCATTAGCTCAGGCTTCTTGTTAGCTCTTGTAAATTATATTAACCCATTATCCTTATCTATGTTAGCCGCATGGCTCAGTACCTTTCTCAGCAGGGCAGGTCACATCCTGCTTCTTCAGTGGTCTGGTGTGGAATGCCAAGAGAGCTTCCTGCTTCCCAGAATTCTCCTGGTCTAATAGCCCTGCCTCTATTCCTCTCTGGTTGACCCACCTATACATCCTGGCTAATGGCCAATCAGTGTTTATTTAAATCATGATTGACAGAATACTGCACCAAGGGCAGTTTGAGGAAGTGACAAAGACCACACATATAAACTTGTAATATGTTAATTTTTCTATGGCATTCTAACAAGTGTGTGGCTATTAGTCTCTTACTGTACTTAATTTATATTAAACTTTATCTTGAATTTTGCAGGAAAATGGATGGAGCTAGAAAACATCATTTTGAGTGAGGTAACCCAGACACAGAAAGACAATTATCACATGTCCTCACTCATAAATGGTTTTTAAACAAAGCAAAGAAAACCAGCCTACAAATCACAATCACAGAGAACTTAGACAACAATGAAGACACTAAAAGAGGCTTACTTAGATCTAATCTACATGGGAAGTAGAAAAAGATAAATCTCCTGAGTAAATTGGGAGAATGGGAGCCTTGGGAAGGGTTGAAGGGAAGGGGAGGGACAAGGAGGGGAGCAGAAAAAAATGTAGAGTTCAATAAAAATCAATTAAAAAAAGAACAAACCTCCCACCCCTCAAAAAATTTTATCAAGGTATGCATACAGAACTGTATATCTAGCATTCAGGATTATTCACAGCTTCATGTGTCCATTAGGGACCATGGAATTCATTGTTTGTGATAAAAAGGGATTTTTACAAGAACATCTTAATATTTTAGTGGTCACATGACACATCCCCGTGCCATTCATTTCCTGTTGTTAAGATAGTACAACATTTTATGTGTGCGTACAAAAGTCATTTAAAACATTTTAAATGTAGTCTCTGGGCCAACAAGTATACAAAGTATTAACTTTTAATACTGATAAATTCTTCTCATAGGAGTTCCATCAACTGATACTTCCTCCAGCAACATCTGAGGGATCCTTGCTGTTGCTTGTCCCTATCATCACATCATGTGAAATATGGGATCATGAAATGATCAAGAAACTCGTACTTTATCTAACTGTGGCACTTGACAGTTGTATAGAAGATAGTTACTTTTTAAAATGTACACAACTCATCTCTAAAATAACAAGTGACCTTGAAAGTGTATGAAAAATAAATATGATACAGAGCAGTGGTAACAGAGAGCCAAAAGAGCTAATGCCAAAGGAATAGAAGGAATTGCTATGATCGCTTGTTTACAAAAAAATTAAATTTCATACATGAGTACCATATTTACATAATTTCTAGCTTTCCTTTCTTCCAACTTCTCATGTATCAGTTCCCACTTCCTTTCAAATGCATGACCTTATCTGTTAAAATTATTGGTGCATGCATGCATGGGTGTGAGTGTGTGTGTGTGTGTTTGTGGTATACAACCTACTAAGTGTCTTTATTGTTGCTCCTAAGTACATGTGTTTAGGGCTGAACATTTGGTACATATCAGGAGTTTTGTCCCTGGAGAAAAATGATTTTCCCTCTTTCAGGAGTTATTGATGTCATTTATCACTTTATCTATGGAAAGGCCCTTTATGAAATTGCCCTCATCCACATTGGCATCCATGTTTTACTAGTTTTGTTTAAGTAATTATATTGTTTATATTTCATGGGTGTAGATTTTCTGTTATGTCTAGAACACCCTCTCTTGCATCAGGCATTCTGGTCCTCTGGCTTACAATCTTTCCATCCCCTCTTCTATGATGTTTTTTGAGACTTAGATAGAAATGTTGCATTGTAGATGTACAAAGTAGAAAAGGGCGAACCCAGTTACTTATCCTATGTACTTTGAATAGCTTTGGATACTATGGTGGTTTGAAAGAAAATGGTACCCAAAGGGAGTGGCACTATTAGGAGGTGCGGTCTTGTTGGAATAGGTGTGGTCTTGTTGGAGGAAGGGTGTGATTGCAGAGGTGGGCTTTAAGGTCTTTTATATGCTCAGGTCATGCCCAATGAAACAGACCACTTCCTGTTGCCTGCAAATCAAGATGTAGAAGACTCAGCACCATGTCTGCCTACCTTCCATCTTGTTGCACCATGATGATAATGAACTAAACTGAAAATGAAGCCACTCCAATTTAAATGTTTTCCTTCATAGTATTGCTGTGATCATGTTGTCTCTTCACAGCAATAGAACCCCTAACTAAGGCAGATACTTGCAATAGTTCCCATCTGCTACAAAAAGAAGCTTCTTTGATGAGGAGTGAGAACTACATTCATCTGTCAGTATCAGGATGAATATTAGAACACAGTCAGAAATTGTATTGGTTTTTGAAAATGGTAGTAGTAGAGTCTCCTCTAGGGTCTCTGATCTCTCCAGCCATGGGTAGTTGGATAAGTTTACAGTACATTTTATCTTATTAAGTGGGCCTTAAATGCAATTAGATAGTAGTTGCTTCCTTCAAGATAAAAATGCTGTCTTGTCAGGCTAAACATTGTTGTGGTTTATAGGCTTTACAGCTGGGTGGGACTACTGGTTGCTTTCAGTCCTTGGCAGCCTACACGGTGCCTCCTTACACTATCAGAGCTACACGGTGCCTCCTTACACTATCAGAGCTGCTGATTAGGAAAGAGGCTTCCAGTTTGCTTCCTGGTTGATTCCTCCAAGTGCTGTGTCTGAAGTTTGTGGTATCTTCAGAGTCCTAATTACAAGTTCTCTGATGCAAGCAAGGGCAATGGCAACAACTGTATTCTTTTGGGAGTCTTTTGAGCTCCATTGACTGACACCTTGTAAGGTGACTTTGCGTGCCTGGATCTGGGATTTGTGTCAGCTCTTTTATGTCTCTTAGAGGGTGCATTATCATATCATATGCAGTGTGTAATGACTCCATTTAAAGTACACACACACACAAACACACACACACACAATGTTTTTAAGTATGCTTATAGTCCCTACTTTTAAAATTATGTTGCATATTACATTTTTCTTTGAATTTCATTTTGAATTTAAAAACTTCTTTTGGGAATGATTTTTCAGTTTAAATAGCCTAATAATCATTATATATAATTATGTATACTTGTATATACTTCATAATTTTAAGTTATGTTAAATTAATCTCATTAATTATGAAAAATATGTAAATGCAAAATTATGACAATAAATGTTAACAAATATCTGATTAATAATATTCTTACTTTGAAGTGGGGAAGTGAAGAGTGCAATAGTAAATTAGCAGGTGGCGGGAAAATGAAATTGATTCTGGTCATGAGGAGAAGCAGAAGCAAGCTGAGTCGCAGCACAGAGTCCGAGTAAAGGGCCCTCTAATAGCTCCAGATAGGAGGTAAAATACATATTATATGTCTCAGCAGTGAATCTAAACATTGACTACTGCATTAATGCCTTGAATATTGATCTTATCACAAGTTGTATTATATCTGTATTGGAAAGTGGTAGATGCAGGGTTTTAGTAAAGGGTTTTTAAGTACTAGGAAAAAATGTGTCATAGTGTAAGCATAACATTTAGATATATGGACATAACTATGAAGTTCTACAGATAAGTAAGCTGAAAATGGTTGCCTCCGAGGACTGAAGTGAGAAGGTTTATGAGAAGAGAGGGTATTATTTTTTATCCTTACACCGAAAGCATTAATTAAATTAAAAATATATTTTTAAAAGGTAGTTTTGAAGACCAAACACAAAAATAATATAAATATAAGAAAAATAAAATAAAAAACAAATCAAAATAATTAAAACCTATTAATTTCCACATAGGCAAAAATGACTAGAAGTACAAGTAGCTTTTTCTAAAAGTACTTGATGTACACTAGGATGCCAACCTCGACTTACAGGAATCATGGATTTGTTGGTTAAGGTTTCAGAGTTCCTAGATCTTGTGTTTAAATTACTTCTCTGCCAGTTATCTACTCAGAATATAAAAACATTACTCTTCAGAGAGTCATCAGATACCCATGAATAAAAACTGGAAAGAAGACTATGAAAAAGGACTGGTTATCTAAAGTCTAAGACAATTTCCATGTAATCTGTTGCTTTATATTGACAAAAACATGCCCTACTCTAGATTCCTAGCTCCTGTGCCCTCAAACATATTTGGCCATACAAGTGGGATCTCATGATCAACTTGAAGACACTGCATTCAATTCAGTACCAGATCTTACTTCATAGTAAAATTGTAGAGTGCTTGAAAAAGTGTTTCTAGGGTCCACTAATGAGTGAGCACATACCATAATAGTCTTTTTGGGTTTGGGTAACCTCACTCAGGATAGTGTTTTCTATTTCCATCCATTTGTATGCAAAATTCAAGATGTCATTGTTTTTTACCGCTGAGTAGTACTCTAATGTGTATATATTCCACACTTTCTTGATCCATTCTTCTATTGAGGGGCACCTAGGTTGTTTCCAGGTTCTGGCTATTACAAATAATGCTGGTATGAACATAGTTGCACAAATGCTTTTGTAGTATGATTGGACTTCTCTTGGGTATATTCCCAAGAGTGGTATTGCTGGATCCTGATGTAGGTTGATTCCCAATTTCCTGAGAAACTGCCACACTGATTTCCAAAGAGGTTGTACAAGTTTGTATTCCCACCAGCAATGGATGAGAGTTCCCCTTATTCCACATCCTCTCCAGAAAGGACGCTAAGCTTATAGCTCACAAGCCCAGAGAAGCCAAATAGAAAGGTGAAACCAAAGAAAAACATATATAGACTCTCCTGGAAATTGGAAGCAAACAAGATGGCCAGGCAAAAGTTGGAAGCATGGGGGCGGTGATAGAGGTGGGCATAGGGGGGTTGGGAGAAAGGGAGAGGTTGAAGGAGAAGGGAGAAGGGAAGGACTGGGGAGAGCTTGGGGGGAATGGGAGGGTGGAGATGGAGGAAAGGTGGATATTGGAGAAGGGAATAAGATATCTACATTAAGGGAGTCATTTTAGGATTGGCAAGATACTTGGCTCTAGAGGGGATCCCAGGTGTCCACGGGGATGTCCCCAGCTAGGTACTTGGGCAGCAGAGGAGAGGGTGCCTGAACTAACCTTGTCCCATAGTCACATTGATGAATATCTTGATCATCACCATAGAAATTTCGTCCGATGGATGGGATAGAGACAGAGACCCACATTCACATCAGAGCAATGGACTGAACTCCCAAGGTCCAGTCGAAGAGCAGAAGGTGGGAGAAGATGAGCAAGTAAGTTAGGACCATGAGGGGCTGGTCCACCCATTGAGACAGTGTGCCTGATCTAATGGGAGCTCACCAAATCCAGCTGGACCAGGACTGAATGAGCATATGATCAAACTGGACTCTCTGAATGTGGCTGCCAATGGGGGCTGACTGAGAAGCCATCAATAATGACACTAGGACCTATCTCTTTTGCATGTATTATCTTTTTGGGAATCTAGTCTATTTGGATGCACACCTTCCTAGGCCGGGATGGAGGGGGGAGGGCCTTGGACTTCCCACAGGGCAGGGTACCATACCCTCTTTTAAGGAAGCAGGGGGAGGGAGGAGGGGTAGGGTTGGATTGGGAGGGGACTGGGAGAGAAGTGGAGGAAATGTAAATTTTTTGAATGAAGAAAATAAAAGAATATGAAAAAAATAAAGATCGTATTTAAAAGAAAAAAAGAAAAAGTGTTTCTATATAATACACTCAATTAAAGACTATACTGAGCAATTAGAATCAATACAACCATGGTATACATCCTTGACCTTTAAAATGTGTTCTCATCTCTTAATTCTGCCTTAGTTTTATGAACACTCACTTGAAAAAAAGTGTTATAAATCAATATTAAGTACATTCCAAGGAACTCTTCTATTTTCTGATTAGCAAAAATAAAAACTGAATGTTCTAATTATAAAATATCTGAGTAATGACTTCAAAATGTTAGAGTTCTGGTAAAATCATAGAATCTCATATGCATAGGACCCCAGACATTAGTTATGGCCACACAGATATTAAGCAGTATGGCCAGGCCTGGCATGGAATATAGATAAGACTTCGTTATAAAGGCTGCCTCCCAGAGAAGGTTTTTAGGGTTTTTTTTTCCTCACATGGATAGAATACTCTAAGAATGTGAATATGACCTTTGTGAACCAATTACTTCAGTCTATTTCTTAATATTTCTGTTCCATTTTCTTTCTTTTGTTGAAGAGTTGTTTTGAGTTAACACCTGTCTCCTTCCCAAATGTCCATTCCTTATTTCTTGGATCATGCTTCCTATCTTTAGCTTGTTATGCCCTAAATCTACTGATACTTGAACACACTCACTTTGCAAACAACATAACTCCTTTTCTTCCTTTCCTCTTTTCAACAATACTAAATTTCTAAAAGAATATATCAAGCTTCTTTTTATACTTTCCTCCATTTATATTTATTTTCAAATATATATATATTCCTGTAATATATTCATTTTGCTGTCCATCTCTTATGTTTTTATTTATATTAAATATTTAATTCATTTTAATACCGACCACATTCCCTCCTCCCTCCCCTCTTCCTGCTCCCCACCACCACCCCCTACCCCCACCTACTCTTCAGAGAAGTTAAGACTTTCTGTGGGGAATCAACAAACCTGGCTTATCAAATTGAAGCAGAACCAAGGCCCTCCCCCAGCATCAAGGCTGAGCAAGGTATCCCATAAGATCATAATCGGGAAACCCACAGAAACAGCTGACCAGAGCTAGTGGGCGCTCATGAGCCGGGACTGACAGCTGGGGATTCTGCATGAGACTGAACTAGGCCCTCTAAATGTGGGTGACAGTTGTATGGCTTCGTCTGTTTGTGGGGGCTCTGGTAGTGGGGCAAAGATTTATCCCTGGTGCATGGACTGACTTTTTCGTGCCCATCTTTTGTCTTAATTTCACTTTTGCAATGGTCAGTCTTCCTCAACTAGACTACATTTAGAATCACCTAGAAAAAAATGTCTTTTGATAGTATTTCCAGAGAGTTTTAATTGAGAGAAGCTACATTCTGGATGTGAGCCACACTATTCCATGGCTGGATTTCTGGGCAGAATAAAAGGGGCAAATAGGGACGGCCTCTCTCTCTCTCTCTCTGATCAACTATGAACACAGTACCATGACCCAATTCTTGCTTCTGCTGCCTTGCCAGCCCTGATATAATGAACTGCACTCTCAAACTGTGATTGTAAATAATCTTTTTCTCTCTCAACTTTCTTGTTGTTAGGAATTTGATTGCATAAGCATAACTTCCACTATTGCTATTGATTTTAAAATAGTTTGGATATAGGAAAAAAATCTATCAGGGAGTTTTTGTCTTGGATTTCTTTCTTGGTTTATTCCAACAAACTGTGATAAGGTTGATTCCACCAGGATCACAATGAGACATTACAAACTTGCCAGAGGAATTTAATAAACATTTTCTCATATTGAAAAATTTCATTCTGTTTCACACAATGCACAGAATCATGATAATAACAATGATTAGGTGACAGTAATGGTGACAATCACAGGACTACAAACAACTACAACAGTTGTTGAAGTAGGGGTAACAACATGTGGCCATCCTTGAAGTGAGAGGAATAGAAGTCGCAAAAACAGCTTTAACTGCAGCCTTCTAAACAAGCCCCTGACTACACGTGCATGTTTTGTATTCGGACATGCATTTTCCAGATGGTTCTATTCCTGTTTATTAGGTTTTATCTGGTTCCATATTCAGACAGAAATACTGAACTACTTTTAAGTATAAAATGGAAACTTGCACACAAGTGAGTAAAATGTTTTAAAAGCTGATCTTTATTTTTATAAGCTGATATTTATGTTTGTTGGAATGGAAGTTAAATTTTTCTTTGGCCAATATCCTTTCAAATCTCACTATTCCACGCAACTGTCTCTGTTCCACCTGTCATTCAAGAAATGTTTAGTAAAGCTTATAGAATGAGAAATCCATAATAATTTTCATATGCTTCAGGAGAAGTTTTGAGTACCTTTGACAAAAAACCATCACACTAAGACACGATGAGATGTATGGGAGAAAAGTACAATAATTCTATTGCAGCTATACAGGCTCAATTAGTTGTTTCTTGCCTCTGAAGAGGGTGAGAGAAAAGTGTTAATGACATGGTTATAGATGTGTACCTCGTAGTATTCAAACTTTTCTTGAGCATGCAATATTAGCAAATATGATTTTCCCACCTTTAATAAGATACTATTGACTGTCTTTTAAATTAAACTCATCTGTTCAGGTTTGCTTACTCCTGCACGATGAAAGCCAAGATATGGGGATTTTTCTGCAGAAGGAAGTGACTTCCAAGAGAAAAGTAAATTCCGGGAAAGTAAGAGAGATGAGGCCCATTTGTCCATAGCACAGTATCACAAGTCAAGCTCATTTCCCCAGCTTGTTAAAAGTAAAATATTCTCTCTAACAACAAATACTGTTCCGTGCTTGGCTTTCGAAGGGGGTGTTAAAATGTCCACCAAGTACTGATCACTGATTTTATATACCATCACAGAGTACAAGGGTATGTACCATGCCTGGAGTTTTTATTAGTACTAGAGTATTTGACTAGCATGTGAGACGCCTTGAGTTTGACTCCTAGTACCATACAAACAAGACAAAAGAAAGTAAATTAAAACATACACACACACACACACACACACACACACACACACACAGAATGTCACCGACCATTTCATACATGGGAAAGCTAATGTCATGTAGAATAACCAGACTCAAGCTCTCTCACAACCCAAGAGAGAAGCTAAAATGCAAGAGAGTTCCTATCATAATAAGCTCCATGCCTTTAGCCAATGCCTTCCTTTTGATTAGTTATGTCCATGGAAACTACTTCCCATCTACACAAACAGGCAGGACATGGAATAGAAAAGAAGTCAATCATAAGAAAGCAGATTTGACACAAATCTAATGATATTTCTTAAGATTAAAAGAGCTTCAACAGGCAAACAGAAAAAAAAATTTAAAAAGCAACATTCATATGTATTTTCAGCATTGCCCTTCTTTGTACTGACTTAGAAAACACTTTTTAAAAATTATTTATTCCCCCACTTTTGTATTGATCTGGATACCAAGCTCAAACTGGACTGATATGGAAGACAGAATAATCTCCTGATATGAAAAGAGCATCTGTCTTAGATATCTACCTTTTAATCACCAGGAAAAGCCATGTAGAGAGTTGAATCTAGTTGTTCAGGTGACCTATAAATTGAAGTCTTTATGGCCTTCTCAGGGCATCAAGTTTTTATGTTTGGTAACCTAGGACTACAAAGTGTGTAAACAAACATGAGTCATATTTTTCCTTCCCCAGTCTTCTCAAGGAATCCATGCCACTATATGGAAAAGAGGTGGTTAAAATATGCTTCACAAAGGCTGTTGAATATCAGGCAGGGCCCTAACCTGGAAGGGGAGTGTAGACTAAAAAAATCCAGACAATATCTTTTTCTTTGTTCAACTTATCTGTTTTATAATTATTAGGGAGCTCTCCCTAATAGTAGACTGTTTGGACCAATTCAGCTCTCCCCTCAGCAAAGTCCTTACTATTTAATAGACTAAGATAATTGGATGGATTTATTAATTCATAATTTGTCTTGTCTTTTAAATTAATTCTGATACACCCAGGGTGTTAATTCCTCAGCGGCAGAGCTTTGCTCTCAGAATGCTTGCTTGTCCTCTGGTTGGGTCATGGGGAAACATGGACAAGCTACAACTGTCTGATCGTAAACCTTCATCCCTTTTCCAGAGAGGTGGGAGGCCATGTTCTGTCATGTTGGTACAAATGTCTCTAAATCTCGCCTTTCCTGAACTGCAGGATTTTTCTGAGTAAATTGATAATGAGGCACTGACGTGTGTCAACGCCATTTAATTAAGGACAAAGTTGACTACGTTGTAAGCAGTTATTTTAATATCTGCTTTCTGTCTTCCCTGCACATCAGGTTAAACCTCACAGTAAGGGTGGGAGCTAACACACACTCATAGTATGGGCCCAGCCTTTGAATACGCTCTACCAAAGAAGGGTGAGGAACAAGATGATAAATTCCACAAATGATCCATTCAGACATTTAAATATTGAATGCACAATGATTGACAGTTCATCTAGTCTAAAGACTTTTAGTCCCAAATTCTAGTGTCTTTTATGAAAAAGAGAATCAATTCACAACATGTTCAATGAGCTCTCAGAATGCTTGCAACTCTATCACAAAGCCCCATCTGCAGAAAGGTCACTTACTGCAGGCACCATGCAAAACTCTGCTTCCATTGCTAGATTAAGTCTGAATATTTGAAAACATCTCCTTTAGAGAAATTAAAAGAAACTCCCTGATGATTGAAATTTTATCTAGAATGGATGAAATGTTAGGGTATTATTCCTCAGGATATTCTTTCACTGGCTTTTCTTTGGGAGAAATGGCAGGCAAATCTCTTGTGGCCTTTGGATATGTGTATATAATTATGAAAGAGCAGAATGTGCACCAAGGACTGGGCAAAGTCTTTGTGTGCCTTCTCACACACCATTCTAAAATATCACAAAGTAAAGTTTGATTGCCTGTAGTTTGCATGTGAGGAAATCACAGTGCTGGAAGCGTATGCAGAAACTTGATGACTGGTTGATGGTTTAAACCAGTACATTTCCATAGATGGCTCTATAATTTCCTCTAATCTTCATAAGCTGCAGTTGGAAAACCTTCTCCTTCCTGGAAATATTGTCAGGAATGATGAAAGCCTATGGAATCATTTAACCAATTTTCATTTTACAGGTCATAAAGAGAATACTTTCAGATACATCTTTTATTCCAAAACACATAACATAAACTTCAAGAATCTACCTCCCTGGACAATTTATAGGGTTTTCAATAAATATTATTTAAATGTCTTGCTTTAAAATAACTTTAATGCATAAAGTTTGATATATTTCTGTGAAAATATATTTATATTACTCTGTATTTTCAAGCTTTTGAATAACAAATAATATGCCCAATAGAGATAATCAAATCATCACAGTGTGTATTACTTATCTCACAGTGTCTACTATTCCTGTATCTTGATAGTCTATACATTCATCATTTCAATGTTTATGTAATATTCCATCAAACCAATGTACCATAAAACTAATTACCCAGTTTATAAGATATCTGACTTTATTTACTAAATAAAAACTAGTTTTGTGTAGGCATGTATTAGAGATCTAGCTGGACACATTTTCAATGAACAAATATCATTCTAGAGTAGGTAGATTGTGATCTATGTCCAAATATCAGATTTGAGAGAAATGCCTTAATGTAATGCACCTAGTCATGCAGTATTGAGGTCTGGAATAGCAATTCTGCATTTGCCACCTGTGATACATATTACCATTATTGTGATTATGCATGAAGATTTGTGGGTGCATCTTGCACCTTGTAAATGTATGATGTAGATAAAGTGAGCCTCAGCTCCCACACTTAGGAACTCAGAGAAAAATGAACGAAGGATTTTGAACATTGAACAGAGCTCCGTTTAATATATGAAGACTTCATAAAAAATGTAAGGTTGGGAGAATAATTTTAAATGGTGAAAAAAGATTCCTGATAATAGATGAATTTACGGTGATGGCATCTGTCGCGTTATTTCTCACTTGCTGATGGACATGACTGAGTACATTTATCAAGCACAGTATTGAGCTCGTGCGATTCTCTGCTGTCTGAGAGTTTATCTGGCTGGTGTGAATAATTTAGCTATTGTAGGACAAATGTCTCTGTTTATTTATCCACAAGTAGACGTGACTGTTTCCTGAGATAGCGCGCCTGTATGGCTGAAGACAGCTTGTGTCTAAGGTGTGTGCCGGGAAGCTAATAGCTATTCCTCAGAGAGGGTCCAATTTCCTCCTGCTGAAATTCTGAAGGTCACAAGAACAAGTGGGAATGTGATGACTCTGTGATTACTAAAGATGAGTCACAAGAAATTAATGTTTGGGACAACTACCAAAGGATAGTTACTGAAGGAGATAGAGAAACCGTGAGGAGGTAGAGTTTCTCAGAAAGAAAAACACGGGCATGAACAACCCAAGATATTATAAAAGGCAGGCATTATATTTGGAAGCAAATACTGATACACATATAAATGTTTATGAGTGGGGTGTTGGTATTGCATTAAAATTTGTCACAAGTTTAAAATATCAAGTGACAAATTCAGCATGATACAACTTATTAATGGTGTTTACTTCACTGGACTGCACAAAACTAATGAATGCAGCACATTAATGAGGCATGCATTCCACAAACCCTTTCATATGCATCTGTGAGGGCATTCCTTTCCAAAAATTGTACATCAAAAATTTCTTGCATAAACCTGGACATTTACTATACACCATAAGAACGAAGCCACATTGTTAAAAACAGAGTATGGTAAAGCAAAACTCTATGATTTGTTTCCATACTTAGGCAATATCACAGGTCTATTAAAAGCTCAGCAGGATGAGAGGGCAGCATATGTGCACTAAAGAGAAGGAAAACAAAGACTGGGAAAGGCGGAAACAAATTCAGAGAGAAGAGAGGAAGGGGGAAGCCGGGAGCATATCTCTGAAAGAGAAAGACTTCCTTCAGTCATAAAGTCTCATTTCATTGTTGTGAGGAATATGAATCCCACTGTCTTCTTAACAACACAGAAATACCACTCCTGTGTTGAAACAGTGGAGTTGGAGTGGTTGTGGAGAAAAACAGAAGTAGGGGGTAAAGGAATTTGAAAAGAACAAAATAGTAAGCTATAATGTGAAACTAAGTATGAAGATTTAAGGAGTTATCAAGGAAAGGAGAGATTTGAGAGTGACTTGGAAGCTCAAACCCAGATACTCATAAAGGGTTGACGAGGGAGTAAGGAGGTAGAGCCGGGTATTATACTATCATTCCTTTAGTTCATAGAGCAATGCCACTTTTAGGCAGACGTGATAGGAAGACCAGTGTAGAGCAAGGTGACAAGTCTGAGTGACTGAGAAAGTGACCATGAACCTGGAGCCCATCCTGTAGTCACACATTTCGCATCACCACTTTGGTACCTCCCATCTTTCTGCTTCTTGACTCTGGGCTGCTTCTGTGATTTCTTTTGGCCCTTTGTACACAAGAAAAGTGAAGAATGCAATTTTACTCCCTTCCTCCCCAGTCTGCCTGAGAAACTGTCCAGTGCTTTGTGAACAAGATCAGGCAACTTATCCTGCTGCAGTCATGCAAGGACTTGGATTTGGTGATAGACTTCAGTCATCAGCACCCTAACCATATTCATTAATTTTCTTCTAGGACAGAGTAGTACTGGTTTGGGAAATTAAAATAGTGAAAAAAAATGCTTACAATTTTGAAAGTAAGAAATACTAATTCTACTTGAGGAGTTACTTTTCTATGCACTACAAAAAAATTTCCCTTGCTTATTTCAGCATTTAGTAGCAGCCTGTATGCGTTAGCTTGCGACATTCACTCTGTCTCCACAGTCCAGTCTCTATTACCATATAATACCACTTGCTTCTATAAGAGTATCTCCCATTCCTATCTCTTCTATGGCCACTTACATTCATTAGGCTTCCCTGAGCAACAGAGGGCAACCTCCCTGACTCTGCCTTTAAACTCATCATATATACAAGGTCCCTTTGAACATATAATCAGAGGTTTTGGGGAGCAGGATACAAATACCTTGGGGCAAAGGGACTTGCCTTCTGAGCCAACCAAGTTTATCCTAGACTGAGCAACCCCCAGCAATTAGCCAGATGATTGCAGCAACATGAGTGAGAACAGCCATGGCTTCCCAGACCAGAGCTTCCATCTCCACCAAAGATAAGCTACCAAGGAACAAACTGACTATTATTTTCATTTGCTGAGTTCTGGCATGAGCAAAAGGTGATTGCTGTAGCTGAGATACTCAACTTTCAAAAAAAAAGAAAAACTATGAAAACTGTGGGGCCATCCACATGGTCAAATGACCAGATAAAATGATAGATTTTTTTTAACTTGACCTAAAAATATTCAACCAACCAATTACACTTCAAATTAAAAGGCAAAATGCTTGGCTTTGATTCTCAGAACATGAATTCACTATTATTGCGTAACATGACATGAGAAGTTTCAAACTCTCTGCTGTTTCTTTGGTACTTAGTTATATTTTATCGCTAGTGAAAAGGTTCCTTACCTTTAAAAGAATGCATTCTTTTCAGATGTGGGTCTGGTTTCTTTCAATTCAAAGAAACACTTGTAAGAGCTGTAAGAAAATGGCACGACACCTCCTGCAAAGAACTCAGAACTTGACAAAGGGAAATAGCCTCTAGCTGCTATCTGTTGTTGCTACCATTTCTTCAGTGGGTGTGTACACAGCAAAGTGTTCATTTTTACCCAGGAAGCTACAGGCTACTTCCCTGTAAATCTTCTGAGGAGCAGATGTATCAGCCTTGTTAGTGCTGCCTTGATTGGCTTTCTACAACCAGTAGGCAATTAACCTGTTTCATCTCTGCTCTGAGAACTTTCTTGGGCTTTACTGAGTCTGCAAAGAACAGGTGAAAAGATATGAACGTGAATTCTAGTCTTAGATGTGCTGCAAATACGCTTTTCATTTTCAATAAGTCCACCTATCTGTGCCTGCCTATCTATGAGCTCTAGCATTTCTGTGATTTGTATCACAGAACAGTTTGAAGGCTCCAGTGAAGTGATTATTGAATCAAATGGAATACACTGACCAGTAATGATTCTTATCAATGTTCTGGATGAAATTTAAACTAAAAATACATTGTTGTCAGACTCACCTTTCAAGCTGTTGTCTACTGCTGTGTATACCATAAAGTCTTCTTCATGGATGAGTGATAATGGTCTAAGAAAATACAAGTACTTCTACTTGTTATGGGTGTAGGCTGAGGCATCTGTCCATAAAACCTATCTATGGAACATTACATTGAGGTTTCCATCTATTATTGAAAATTTTAGGCAAAATCATGTCAGATAAAGCAGAAATGCGCAACTCTTTATACATTTAACAAAAACTACAACAGGGTGATTTAAGTGGCTAAAAACATTATTTCACCTCTCAAAGACAAAAAACAAGAAAGCAAGTAACTGCAGTTAGGACACAACAAGAAAAGTTTGGAAGCAGCAGTTAGATACACAACTGACTTTGTAAAGAAAAAGAATCTTCAAGACAGAATCCAAAAAAACATTATTCATATCCTAGAATCATTCATATCATAGAACTCAGGGAATCATATGGAATTACACTGAGCAGTTATTCCATTATTCAATGTAGAAAATTATATGAAGTGTGGTAAACAATGGTGTGTATGTTGTGCCCAGATTACGACCCCCAGAGAGACCACCAAAAACCAGAGAAGCCCAGACTGTAATAAGCAAGGTTTATTTAGTGTAATACAAACTAGTTGGGAACCCATCTCTAACACCCTGTCGCAACGAGGTAGAGAGGAGTTAAGAGTTCCTTTGTAGGGTTAGCTTATTTTGAAGGTAAAAATCACAAGCAGCCCTTCTGGACCGTCGGGGGGGGTCTGGCATGAGTGCAAGGTCTTTGCTTTTTCCCATCCGGCTTTGTTGGTTAGCAAGGCCACACCGTCCCTGAGTCAGGACATAATTATCACCAGATGGTCGGGCAGGCGTTCTGACTCTATGCTTTGTATTTTCCGGGGTATGGGGTGCACTATCCTTCCTGGGATCATGAAACTTACCTGGGGTTTCTAGTTTTAAAACATTCTGCTAGGAAATTTCTTCTCCTCCCTTTGAGAATGAGGGGTGAGGGTCTCACAGTGTGGTCAGACCTCTGCCTACTCTCCTGCTTACTGTGGCACCTACATTGCCTCTGTCAGTTTTATGCAAACAAATATGCGTCTATCAAAAAGAACAAGGGTCTTTGTCTCTTGAGAGTTTGGAAAAAAAGATTCATTTGGAATGATTGTTAGTTCTCAAGCAGGTTTCATTTTGCCTCCCAAAGGACATTTGTAAATGTGTCCAGAGACATTTTTGGCTATCTTACTTTGAGGTTACACATTACTGATGTGGACCCAGTAAAAGTGAGTGAGGATTCCACTGACTTCAAAGTATATAAAGATCAGTTGCCACCCCAAGAACGATTTTACCTTAAACACCAATAATGTAGAATATAAGACACTGCCCTAGTACAACAGAAAAGTTGAAGAGGAAATGGCAATGGCAGAACTAAGTGACTCTACTGAATTAGGAGATGTAAACCTTGAACTAGCATTCCTCCTCTTCCTTCTTCATTCACTCAGCTCTATCTCTGATGAAGCTCATGTTTCAGTTTTTTTTTTTTTTTTTTTTTGGTTTTTCAAGACAGGGTTTCTCTGTAGATTTAGAACCTGTCCTGGAACTAGCTCTGTAGACCAGGCTGGGCCTCAAACTGACAGAGATCTGCCTGCCTCTGCCTCCCGAGTGCTGGGATTAAAGGCATGGCCACCACTGCCTGGCATGTTTTACCTTTTAACTCCAAGTATAAGATCTCTCAGGTCTCTTATACAAACCACTTGCTAAGAGACAAAGCAGTAGGCCAAAAAAACCAAGGCGGGAGGGAGTCTCCTCAACTAACCTCTCTGTAGCAAACTGCCACGCAGGGTAGGCTTTGTCAGGAGGCGTCAGGATTGTAAGGGATGGAGGTGTGGGACACTGGTAGAGCATTTACTTATCATGAGGTTTTTGGTTCATTCCATAGTCCCACAAAAAGTGAAACAACAAAGAACTAGAATTATAGATTGTGACAGCAGTTATTACTGGGTGGCTAAGGATTAGTGAAGATATAAGACATGTAACACGAAAAGTATGGACCAAAATAAATAAAAGGACACCAAAACTCTCATGAATAGACAAAGAAGTCTCTCAAAAACAGTAACTGAAAGAAGGACTGTGAGGTTTTCTGATTTTTTTGTTTTATTTGGGCACTTAACTTTTTAGAGTTTCATCTACTAGGTTGACAATTTCTACTTTTTTCTTATTGATTACAGAAATACCGTTTAATGTATTTATTTACATATCATCTCATTTCTGAAAGAAATGCATACAAACAACTCACAACAAAGTATTTACCAAAAGATAAATGTGCACAATGTAGATATAACAGAATACACAGAAGCAAAGGCATCAGAGAAACAGTACAATTTGGGCTATTAAGCAGCAGTCACAGGGAAACTTTCTAAAAAATGTTTAATGTATTTCAGACTTTAATATCTTCAGTAATTTTGTTAGAGATGAATGCAAGGCCATTAGTGTCAATCATCTTTGAAAAAATATAAAGAATGCCCTTTTATAACGTCTCATTGTATTGAAAATAAGGGATATTCCCGAGTTGATTTGGTATAGAATTTCATCGGATTAGTTTCACTAAGGTATTCAAGAGGTGGCTCTTTTTTTCCATTGCATCCACTCTTAAGAAACTTGTGAAGAAAACTCTGACATGTAGCAAGCTATCCCGCACCAAGTATTTCCTTCAAGTTAGTGTTGGACATGGTTCTTACAAAGGTATCCTAAAAGGGTTAACATGCAAACATGCCTCCATTTGTCTGATTCTTTCATTAGATGAAGGCTATCTCCTACTCACCTCAGGCATTCTCAAGAAGCCAATCTTTCAAAGAAGACTGTGTTCTGAAGGACTGGTTTTATTAATAATGAACCTGAGCTTTGTACTTCAATAATACTTTTCATCTATGAGTTCTGAAGTGCTTTGCAATTTAAATGAATTAAGTTCCATCATACCCTTTGAGCTGCAGAATACTTGTTTTTGAAATAGAAAATCTAAGAAAGAGTGACTCAGAGTTAAAGTTTAAAAAATAAAGCACCCCCTTTCTGTTGGGTGTGCCCCTATGCTATTCTTTTGCTTTGCTCTCTTTTCCCATTCCTTCCATGACAGATTTGTTTTCTTAACAACATGTCTTCTCAGACTCCTACCCAAACGTGACACAAGTCTTTTCCTGTGATTTTGAGTGCATTATTTAGTCAATCAGAAAGTGGGATTAAGTGTGTGCCTATTATTGTCGTCACTTTGCTTATGGGGATTAAGTTTGCTTCTCCATCGCCTCTATCCTCTGCCCACAGCACTGTGGCTAGGGCATTATGTGCCCTGTCTTTGTCCCCTTCACCGTTGTCTTCTGTCTGAGAAATTGGATATGATGTATTCAAGAGTCTGCCTAGGAACACCCCCAAATCTCTTTGGTCCTAAATCCTTAAGGTGTGGTGGAGTGTTCAGTAACAAATTCACAGCAAATAGGGATCAGGATTCTATAGGTTCTTGAGAAAGTAACTCAATCTACCTTTGACTAAGTGGAGATTTTCTCTCAGTTCAGAGAAAGACAAGCTATAGCAAATCAAATCAGGTGAGGATTTGTAATAATTTCCATGTCGATTTGAAATAATTTTAGGTGAGATGAACATTTAACTCCATAGAGTTGAGTAAAGCAGGTTGCCACCCATAATTGCTAATACCTTAGACATTGCTATTGCTCTGAGTAGACCAAAAGGTTGATCTCCTCTAAGAAAGAGGGAAAGAATTCAGCAGAAACCTCTCCAGGCTGTGGTACCAGCTACTCCCTGAAATTTTAGCCTGCTGGTCTACCCTCAGACTTCAGGTTTGCCAACATCCCTAATTTAGTTCTCAAAATCTCTCTCTCTCTCTCTCTCTCTCTCTCTCTCTCTCTCTCTCTCTCTCTCTCTCTGTGTGTGTGTGTGTGTGTGTGTGCGTGTGTGTGTGTGTGTGTGTGTGTTTCTCTACCCCCCCCCAGACTCACAGACTTCTCTTCTGTTTCTCTGGAGGACCTTGAGTCTTTCAGGTTTTATTTAGGAAAAAGTTTGATTACAGCCACTCTCACTCACATATGCAGGGTTTGTCGCTGATTTCTTACTCCAATGTGGAGTTGAGTAGCTACAACAGAGTCTCTTAATGATACAGAAAGCTAACAACATATACTACATATTCCTTTACAGGAGATTTTGACAACTACCATGATAGCATAGTCTTTGTCTTTTCCACTGAGAAAAGGTCAGGTGACTGGGAGCCTCCCTTACCACCTGAGCTGCTGGCTTTCAATTATGACTTAGTGCTCTGTTATGTTATTCTGTACACAGTCATTCAGTTTACAGATGAATCCACTCCACCCTTGCAGACAAAACTTTTAAATCAAGAACTTCTTAGCACCTCAGTTATTTTTGTGTAAATTTGTATTCATATATGGAATTCATCCAACTTATTAAAAAATAAATTATTAAAATCAAAGCAGCTGGAGTTAGTGGCTAAGCCCATGTAAGTGCCTGTCTCCCTATTAAGTTGCTTGAACATACTATCTTATTGCATTAGGACAATGGTTCCATAATTAACCCATTTTTCATATGTGGAAACAGAGCCTGAGAGGATTTATCACCACTAAAGTGAAGAGCTCAGAGCACCAAACTCCTGAACCCATGCCAACATACTAAACCTTTCTCAACACGAATGAAGCTGTCACGTAGGAGCTGAAGATCCACCTTAGACCACATTAGAATATTTCTGTGGTAGTAAAGTTGTATTTTTAGCACGATCAGCAGAAGAATGTATTTTGAAGTGTTAGAATGCCTGATTAGTCCCATTAATATTTTACTGAATGAGCTAACTTATTAGCTTTCATCCTCAGAGAAAACTAGTGTAAAAGCATTTTTTTTTCAGAGAAATCAAAAACACATCTGCTTTGATGCAGTTGTTAGGATCCCCTTTTTATTATGCAGTGTTATGTGTGCCCTGTGCTCTGAAAGGGCTACCTTTCAGTGTCTCTTAGGTATAGCTGATGATCACAGGTACCTCATGGATGAAAAAGAGACAGCACAATAAAAATTATCACAAGCCTCATTTCTTTTCCTTCTGCTTTATGACACCACAATGCTACCAACAAAGCACAAGAAGAATTATTTACTTTTTGGTTCAGGTAATTCCAATCTGTATTCGCTTGATTTCAGCATGCCAGAAAAATTTTCTGATCAACTGTGTTATCAGACATAGAAAAAAAAAGCATTTTCTGCACACTGTGAGGCTGCTAATGGTCCTGAAATATCTGGGGATACTCTTACAGTAATAGAGAATTACCCGATCACATAAAAGCACTTATGATGATACATACACAGATTATAAAACAGGACAGCTTCTTTCTGATGGTCTTTCACCTGCCACTGCTATTATGGAAGCAGAAGGGGTTATGGGAAGATGTGAAGGGTTGATGTTGGGGGATGAATGAAGTTTCTTAAAGCCTATATAATGCTATCTCTAGAACCAATTCCTATTCATTTTTAGGACTGTATTTTTAAAAGCCAGCTGCAGTAACAGGGTGATTTCACAGACCCATATCAGAAATGGCCACACTATAACTATATTCTGCCGAGTGCTCTAGAAACTCTCTTAATGTAGATTACCTTAATCCAAGAGGAAGGGAAGACCTAAATCAAGGAAATTCTGTCATACATTGTACAAATGAGGAATCAAGGAGCAATAATGGAATAAATGTTTAATATCGACATGTTTAACAAATGAAGGCAATGGAATCTGAATGAATCTTACCTATTTTCCAAGCTTGTATTCATTTAACTAATCATAATACCCCATAAGGGACAGCGTTACAAGCTTGGTTTCCTGGAAAGTTAAGACCGGTGTCTATCCTTGATGCCTGATGATGCTCATCTCTTGTCCATGCTTTGAAAGCTTGATTGAGTCAAACAAAGTCTTATGGATCTACATTCCCAAAATAGTCCCCAAATCCCAGAAGGTTGCTGCCTTATAGGGCATCCAGGGCTTATCCTATAGCTTTTTAGTGGGCTAACAATTTATAACTCAGGTAAAATAAACTGTTTTCTGCCTGAACAAGCTAAAGAAAGAACCCACAGAATCCAATTTTGTGGTGTAATTGTGAACAGCTTCAAAGGAAATTGAAGAAAAAAAAATCATGGACTTAGAGTTAGAAAAATTCATAGTCCTAATTGCTTTACTTGTTATGTATTTCTGGCAACTCTATAGTTTCTGAGCTTTCATACTGTAAAATGAAAATGCAAATAACAATAATGCTGGTCCACAAGATAGTTAATGAGATGTGATAGTAAAATTCAATAGCCATAAAGGGTAATACAAGTGTTAGTTATTGCTATTGTAATTTCCATGTTACTTTTTTATGTTAATATCACATTCCTCATATGGCTAGGTATGGAGGCGTCTAAGACACCTTAGAAAGTTGGAGTTGACAGAGCAAATATTGTTAGGTAGGAATATAAAATTATAACTTAATTTACTAAGAAGTTAATACTATTAATTGCTGTCCCATAAAATGGATTTATGTGGTAAATGTAACATTTCTCCAAGAAAATTTTAGTGCCAATTTTCTGAGTGTGATACAGTGCCATGAATGTCCAATGGAGAAAGTTTTTATTAATAGAATAGGTTTTAATCACAGAAAAATATAAACAGCAACTTTACACCTGAGTTTTATGTTCCTTCAAAATAGGAAATTATATTTTATAAACTTATAAACTCATAACTATTATAAACTTATTATATTTTATAAAATTATATTTTATAAACATGGAGATAATTTGGCATTACCTTACCCAATTTAAACCCTGTGAACTAAAGTAACAATTGGATTGGCAAGATATGCCTATTGGTGCAAAAGTGGCACAAATGTTAACAGAGTGACCTACTGCTTCATGCGAGGCTTTAAGGCCCTCTCTTAAAATGAAACTCATACCTGGCACCCAGGTAGGAGCCAAGATCCTGTGGATAAGTCATAGGTCTTAGGAGACAGTCTATTGCTATTATTCTGTTAAAGGGACATAGTATTAAACTGACCCCCAATGACTGATTGCTCGACCCAAAGACTAGTTGATCTCTCAACCTTCATCAGATAAGCATCTTTTAGCTGTAGAAAGGTTATCCACATACCCAAAATTAGTCAACATGTAGAGTGTAAAGTTTTCAGACATGAATGGAAAATCGACATCATATCTGGACTCACTGAGAAAGAGGGGACAAAAAGATTTTTTTTTTTTTTTTGGTTTTTCGAGACAGGGTTTCTCTGTAGCTTTTGGAGCCTGTCCTGGAACTAGCTCTTGTAGACCAGGCTGGTCTCGAACTCATAGAGATCCGCCTGCCTCTGCCTCCCGAGTGCTGGGATTAAAGGTGTGCTCCACCACCGCCTGGTGGGGACAAAAAGATTTTTAAGAGCTGTAGGGATTTGTTGTTGAAACACCTGGGAAGAAGGAGCTTTAGCTGAAGCATTGCCTTGGTTAGAGATCAGATTGGCCTGTGGGCATGTCTGTGGGTTATTTATTTTCCTAATTGCTAATTGATGGATGTGGGTCCAGCATATGTGCTGCCATCCCTGGACTCGTAAACCTGGGCTAGATAAGAAAGCTATCTGAGCAAGCCAGAGAAAGCAAATCAGTAAGCAGTATTTCTCCACAGGCTGTGTGCCTTTGCTTCCTTCAGTGATAGACTGTGACCGGAAACTGTGGGCCAAATAAGCTTTTTCCTCCACAAATTGCTTTTTGGTAATTGTCTTTAACACAGTAACAGAAATGAAACTAGAATTCCCTCACGCTACAGTTGTTCACCCACTCAGACGTTCAAATACTCCCAAGTCAGAACATACTCCCTGCTTACAGCTGAATTCATGTCTAAAGATGTCTATTCTCTCCTTTAATCATTCTGAGAGTTCTTGTTCACACAATGATATGAAATCCAGGTATTATCAAAAGAGCCTTCTTTATGTAGCCATCGCTATCATAATTGTGAGCACAAATTCTTCTCAGGAAATGAATTCTGCTTTGGTTTCTGAGACAGACCTCTCACACGCTGGCAACGAGGCACTTCATGTCTGTTATATCAGATCAGGTACATCATCTCAGTTTGCCAACATGCACAGATTTTGTGTTGCCTAAAACTGTATCTTCACTTGAACCCCTCCATGCCCTTTTCAAGAACTGCTCATAGTCTCTCTTCATGGCAGGTTTGACTTGTGGCACTGTGTTGTGGTATTTATCTAAAATAACTTTGATGACAAGTACAGGGACTATACATCAGTGCTTATCCTTGCTCATAGTCCTCTCGTGCATTTTGAAGACTTAATTATCTCAGTGCCTCAAACATTTGCCACAGTTCAGTCACTCCTTATGGTTTATATTGCACTTCATAGAACAAAACATGTCTTCATTTAGTCCACATCTAACCTTTAAGAAATATTATAGCAATCTGTGAATGACATATTCAGGTTTCAATGGTGCTAAGCAACTTACCTAATACTTACTTTCAAATTTCTGTCATTATACTCTTTCCAATTATTCCTGCATATTAAGTAACATGTATACACTGATGATGGACACATTATTAATTCTAGTCCTTACATCTACAGTGAAGATAAACTTATGTAGTACACTTTGTTTCTTTCCTAAGCTGTTACAACTGACAGTTTGATTTAACTTATTATTTTCTCAAATTGCAAATTTCTTGAGAATAGACCCAATGCATTTTCCTGTGTCTAGCTTTTTTTTTTAACATGGTTTAGTTTTTCAGGGTGCCCTAGCAAGTGTTATGAAGAAAGCAGCTAACATAAACATTTACTGTTTAACAGTGAGATTATCAATTATTTATGAAAGATTCAGCAAGGTTGGTTTCTTCTGGGGACTTAGAAGAAGAATCTGCTCTATGGTAGCTTTTGTTTCTTGAAATCTCTAGTAATATGCTCTTTCCTGACATACCATAACATCATTCTGATTTCTGTTTCCACTATTGTGTTGTAGTTTCCCTGTGTGCATCTCTGAGTCCATATTTTATTGTTTTACTTCTGGATAACTGACAACCTCAAAGCTTTGAGACCTGGACCCCATCTGGCACTCGACATCTCTTGTAGCCATATTATATGCCTCTGAGATTGGTACAGCTAGATATCTAGGGACAGGATCCAAACACATAATGTTTCCTTCTCTGATATAAAGTACATTCCTCTATCTTCCAAAGACCAAATGCAAACTGATGGTTTCTCAACACCTGAGATCCCCATATTCCTAACAGTATATTCCACTTCGACCCTTTCCCACTGCTCTCCCAAACAATAAAGATTTATGCTGTGATTGTGTAGGGTGCTTCAGTCTGAAAGAGAGATGATCCCAGATCTCTCCCTGGGTTCAGCTGTGTGGGAAGGAAAGGCCCTCTGGAGAGTCTTTCTCAAGTATTGAAGAGGAAACAGAATATCCCATGGACAAAAGTTGTAGAGAATGAAATCACCCTGCTGTCTCCTAAACCTGAATTTCCTGAAGCTTGCAGAAACTGTGGGCATCCATTCAAGTATACTCATTTATTTCTGCTCTGTCTTGTCCTGCCAACACAGTTTTGCAACTACCGCTGATGGACCAATGACTGAGAACCCACATTTCTTGGAAAAGAGATGCTGGCCAGAATAAAACATCAGCTGAGTAAGCAGCTGAGCACATTCAGGGAATGAAATGTGCCAAAGAGATGCTCGATTGGAATGATGGAATCCCCATTTAAGAGATGAGGGCAGTTTCCCTAAAGAGAAATGGAGGAAGAGTAGAATGGGGGACAGGAGCAGGAAAGGGTGAGGAGACTGGCAAGAGAGGAGGGAGGGGAAACTGTGGCCTAGATGTTAAATAAATAAATAAATAGATTTTTTTTAAAAATTCAAAAAAGTGAGAGAGGAGGGCAGAAAACAAAACTTCTTTGTGAACACTGCCTCTATAATATGTACACTCAAATGTTAAAGCAATGTGCAATACAAATATGAAACTATTTATTTAAAGGATATCTATTCATAGTTGATTAGGGCTCACCCAAATAATATCATTTAATTTAACTGAATGTGTTTGAAATGGCTATTTTCAAAGACAATGCTATTCTGAGGAAGAGGTATGGGTTTGGTGATGATGGAAAAGATTTCAACATATAATTCTGTGACCACAGATAAATGTTCATGCTCTATTCTTCAATACAGATGGAATTACAATTAATATGTTGCTTTTTACTCATTTAACACAGATATGAATGTAATATTAAGAGGGGAGCGTCACCCCAGCCCCTGGCCTGGGCGTTGTCTTGGTCTGGACTCCAACTCCCAGCCTGTCAAGCGCTGGAACCCCCTGGGGAAAGGAGGGTCAGGACCATTCCACAGGCTATTTAGACTTGAGCCTGAAAAAGGAACACGTGGTTTTGGGTTTTGCCTGTGCTCTACCCTTGCCATGCTCCCGGCTACCCGAGAGTGCTGCATTTATTAAATGCGTGCATTTTTAATTTGCTCTAATCTGGTTTGATTGGAGTTCTTTGCTCCAGCAGCAAGGCCCATCTTAAGATTATCCCCAACACTAAGTATTTTAAATTTTGTCTATATTTTATATACATTTATTTCTACTCGTGGCTTAGTAGTATTCTACTGCATAGATATACTACAAATTGTTTTTCTATTCCTACATGCATGGATATTTATGCTTATGTCATTTTTACTATTACAAAAAAACTTACACTAAACTGTCGAAAGGATTTCAACCATAGATCTCTTTGGAGGCTACAATTCAATTTAAAGCAGAGAATGCTATTTAACAAGTCCCACTGGAAGCTAGAAGTAACAAAGACAGTGTTGGAACCATGACTAGCAAACTTCACATCTGCACAATACAGAACCTCGCTTCCTCTACCCGGTGATGTGCATCAGGGGAGCAGCTTCTCCAATCCCATTACTGTCAAAGAGAATATGAAAACAGTCCCACATCAATGCTAGGTAGACTTGCTAGAATTCAGGAATCAGCCATTTTCTGCAAGTGCCCATTTTATCTCTGTATCTCACCTGTCATATTCATGGACTAAATGTGACAGTGATCACAGTAAAAAAAAATTTTTTTTACTATGTTGTCTCAATTTTCAAGCTTCAGAGAGTAATCAACTAAGAATATCACTTTGCAGTGCTCTTAATTCCAGTGAGACTAGACTCTGTCTATTACAGCTGACGCTGCTATTGTGCCTGAGATAAGGATGTTGTAGGATCTGACTTCTACCAGATTTCACAAGTTTAAAGAACTCTCCTTGCAGTCCTATTACTCCCTATCTTTTTGTTCCTGTTGAAATAGTTTATTTCATTTAATTTAATTGCAAAGTTCTAAATATTAAGGTGGGAATGATCAACAATCATGCCTTATCAGTATTCTTTAGGAAATAAAACCCATAGCAAAAGCTTACCTGCTGCTAGTTGTTGCACAGTGGAATCCTTGGGAAACACAAATGATTAGAAAGAGGAAGGAAAAAAAGTATGAAAGCCCGCCATTAGTAAATTGGCCACAAGAACCATCCTCAGAATGGAGGTGAACAGAGGGTACTTCAGAGTCTCCTGAGGATACAGAGAAATGAGTTTATCTGCAAGTTCTTCTCTGCCTACTGACAAAGCTCATTAACCTTGTTGCACTTCTGAATTGTTTTTACCTAGTCTATTGCAAACAGCTGTCTCTCCAGCCTAGACAGAAAACTTGTAAAATGAGGCTTCTTAGTCAACACTGCATGGAGCTCATCAATTTATAACAGGGGAGCTGCAGCTACAAAGAGTTGTCTTGATGACTAAGGAAAAAAAACCCACAAATTGCTACCAAGAATTGTAAAGGATCTGAGATTATTCTGGGCTTTCCAGTTGGTCTTCCTGTTTGCCTCAGTTTCCTGGATGTTGGAAAAGAAAGGACTCTATGACTGTCAGTGGTGATATGAGCATAATATATTCATATATGCTGTTCCCTAAGCCCCTCCATTCCCACATGATGACTTACAGGATCAGGTCATACTTGAGTACATAGTAGGAACATGTTAGGAGGTGTAATAGTTGGGAACTAAACATCTTTGCAATAGGAAGTAAGCCTACCTGAAATTTGCCTTGAAGCAAAGCATCTTCTTTAACCTACAGGACACTAAACTTGTTGGTTAATTTTTTGTCAAACTGACACAGGATAGTTACCTGGGAAGCCAGAACCTCAATTGAGAAAATGCCTCCAACATTAACCTACAGGCAAGTCTTTGTAAGTATTTTCTTGATTAATGATTGATGTGGGTGGTGACGATCTTGGAAAGTTGGTCCTGGGTTTTATAAGAAAGCAGGCTGAGCAAGTCATTGAAAGCAAACCTGTAAGCAGCATTTCTCTGGGGCACTACATCATTTTCTGTAGCCAGGTTCTTGTTTTGAGAGCCTGCCCTCAGTTTCCTTGGTGATGAACTGTAAGATGTAAGATGAAATAAGCCCTTGCCTACCCATGTTGCCATTGGTCAGTGGTTTTTGTCACAATCTCAGAAAACAAACAAGGATACTAAACAAACTTGTCACTTGCTTTAGAAGGAGCTGCAATCACTATCCCTGAGCCAACAATTGTCAGAGTCTGAAAAGAACATTTGTGGAGACATAAAAAATTTGTGGCGAGTAGTCTTCTGTTTCCACTCCAGCAAGAAAGCAAGAAGCCAGGTACCCCAACTGGTTTATGAAGCGAGTCTGTGACACCTTCATATATTCAGAGAGTTACCCTTTGCAAATGTCACTGGAATGGACTGATACACACATATGTTACACCCACTTTCCTGTTGCCTTTCCAAAAGTAATTGAAGGTTAGCTCATGCATATTCTACAGTTTTAATATAGAGTACAACTCTAAGACTATCTTTCTTAGTTAGTAAGTTAGCTTTTTTTCCTGAGTCTAATTTTTCTATTAGTGTATTTAGGTAATCAAAGCTATAGAAATTCTGAAATAAATACTACCTTCATTCTATAGCTCAAGACGGTGCCATCTGCATTTAAAAAGGGCTGCTTATGCATATGCTATACAGGAAAGGTTGAGGAGAGAAAATAACTAAACTTCAGAAAAGAACATAAATATCTATAATTTTATTTGAAAGTAAGGATTTGCAAGTTTGCTCATTCCATTTCCTAGATTAGGAAAATGAAGCTTTGGAGAATTAAGAAGCTTAAAGGAAGAAACCATGATTATCGTCTGATGTTTAAATTATATCCACTTTTTATTTTCTCTGCTTACAGCTGCCCTCTTAAAAAGATTTAACAAATAAATAAGAGGAAATGGTATTTTAAAATAAAGTGTATGCCCTCTCTCCTTTAAGGGTTCAGAATAGACCTTGATTATTTGAATGAGGTTGGGGTGGAGAAGTGACTATTGGTTTTAGAATTATACAAAATAATCTTTGAATCCTTTCTTCCTGAATTCTGTATTGGATTCAGGTTCTGATTATTCTAAATGGTTCACTGGAGTAATTCAATATGAAAAGTTCTATTTCCTAGTGTTATTCGCATCCGTGTGTCTTCCTGCTAAAGTCTGTTGTATATTTCCACCTCCATGTGGTAATCTTTTTCCATAACAGACACATACTTCACTGAGTGGAACTCAACTATAAACATTTTATTGGCTGAACACAGCACAGCCAGTGAGACACACAGTGTTCAGACCTTTAAGTCTACTGAAGGTTGAAGGTAAGAAAGCTAAGCATCTTTTTACATTAAAATCTTAAAATGATGAAAATCTGTTTTAAAATCTGAAACCATGGTTTAAATCAATAAATTTCTTCCCAAGAAAATTTTCTCTTTTCAATGGGGATTTTAGCTTTGTTGACAGAGCACCTTCCTGGCATGCCCTAGGGTTTGATCTCCATCACCATATAAACTGTGGGTGTTGTGTGCCTGCAACCCCTTCATTTATGATGTGTTAATAGGAGGGTCTAATAGTCATGGTTACATTCAGCTACAAATTTTGAGGCCAGTTTAAGATACATGAGACCTAGTCACAAAAAAACAACAAAAACCTATTTCTTTAATAATCAAGACTGCAATTTAAAGGAAGTATCAAAGATAAAGGGTTAGATTTATATAGCACTGTTCAGAAAGCCCGAGCCAGCAGTCTCACTAACATGAATAAGGCTAAACTGTACAAGTGCAGAATTGCCACACAACAAAGTAAATATCTTGACCTATATCTTATCCTGCATTCCCATTGATACTTTCAAAATACCCAACCTTTCTTTCTTTCTGGTCATTCTGGAAATGCAATTCATAACCTTTCCACCCAGCTTTCCCTTAGCTGCCAATGGAAAGAAAGAAGATGAACGATTTTAATTCTTATTGTGGCACTGTCTGGTGTAACTCTGCTACTGGCTACTCTGGCCACAGTGCTGGATATAGGCTGAGTTCTTGTGTTGTTTTCATATGGAGATTTCAAGAATGGAATAAGGTCAGTGTAGAGGAAAGGTGGTGGCTTGTGCAGTAACATTATGGTCACACAGTAGGACGGTCACACAGTAGGACATTACAAATGGGGCTCATGCTTCTCCATGTTCCACAGTCACAGGATGATGTATAGCTTCAAGTAAGAATACTGGTTAAACGAACTTTTAAAAGAACCAATACAAATACACAGGATTCTTTCAAATAGAAGACAATGTAGAGAATAGTTAGGAATAGCATGATGAAAGGAACGCTTTGGAATTCACTCCCTCAAGCTTTAGGAGACTTAACCATTAAGTGAATTTGGCGGGAAACTACAAGCTGGTGAAAGTTGCAAAGAGGCCCTAGAAAGAAGAGTGTAAAACCGCCGACACAGGGAACAGCTATAGTGAGGTATCAGGGTACCCAAATTTTGTCCCTGACCAAGACATTACAAGAGAAATTATTTGGCGGTTAGATATTATCTGTTGGTTTCTTCATTGCTAGAGACAAACATAGACACACAAATGCACATATCACAAGAATTAGGACATATAAGTTTCAGGAACTTGCAGTAATAGGCAGTTTACCCTGGAAATATAGAAAGAAGAAAAGGATAAGGCAATCATCTGGGGAGGGAGTCAGACAGTGAAAAATTAGGCAATGACATAGGGTTGGTACTGGGAAGAACACATTATAGGCATTAGAACCTAGGCACTTGTGGTGTAGGAGGGTCCTTCTATATTTGGGTTGCTTTTATTGGTTAATAAAGAAACTGCCTTGGCCTTTTGATAGGGCGGGACTTAGATAGACAGGGAAAGAGAACAGGATACTGGGAAGGGGACAGAGTTAGAGAGAGCTGCCCGCCATGAAGCTCCCAGGTCAGACACACTGAATCTTTCCCGGTAAGCCACGACTCATGGTGACACACAGATTATTAGAAATGGGTTAAACAAATATGTGAGAGCTAGCCAATAAGAGGCTAGAGCTAATGGGCCAGACAGTATTTAAATGAATACAGTTTCTGTGTAATTATTTCGGGTATAAGCTAGCCAGGCACCGGGCGGCGGGAGCCCGGTGGCCGCCGGGACCAAAAGCAAGCCCGCGCACCTCTTGCAACACACTTGCTCTAAGACATATAAACATTTCCCTAAAGCAGACCTTTAAAGAGTTGTGAGGTTCAAACTGTCACTGCAGACGACAGTGGAGAGAAATTCGGTTCTCAAAACCAGCTGTCACTATCTGTAAGATCTGTTTTTGGAAAGTCATTGCAGGGCACTTAGGTGCACAATGGGAACATCTTTGAGGATGTACTTTCGGCAGTGTTCAGACACCCGCATTTCTTTGACATGCTTACTACTAACAGATGAAGAAGACGAGCTTTCTAATGCTCGGGCTTCTTCGCACACACACTGAATATACAAGAAACGTACCCAAGAAAGTGAAAAATCAGGTTTGAGTCAAGAAATGCTGGCTTTAGGTACTAAAATTCCCCAACTTAGAATGTTCAAGTTAGAAGATAAAGGGGGGGCATGTAGAGAGAAATAGGAAAGGAGAGAAGAAAGAAGGGAAGGAAAAAGAAATGGAGGGAGAGAAAGGGTGGGAAGAGAACCTAAACCTCTCCTGGCCCTGCCCTTTCCTCCACCTCTAAAACAGAACACACATGCACTCACAGCATGCCCACCAACGGCTGCCTTCTGGTGATGGACACGCCAAACATTTAGCTACCTGACATGTTGATGTAAAAATGAGAAGTTCTTTACCTGCAATACGTAGAGATCCCAAACATCTTTTCTAGGTAGGTGGTCTGACACTCATGCCTGGAGAGGGACAGTGGGGTTCTCTGTGCAGAAGGTAAAGGGAGTCCTGTTCAGATGCTAGGTGGCAGTGTTAAGCCACGAACAGGCACACACCTAAGACTTGCCAAGTGACATATATAATTTGTTTTGAGTGAGATGCACATAAAAGTGGATAACTCACAGAGATGGGCTGAAGCCAGAAAAATAAGTTGCCGTGACTGTCCATGAAAAAGTTCATAAACATGGAAAACCAGGTGTCATTTCTTTTACGGGACTGAGGGAAAGGCAGCTCATATTTTAAGGCTTTGTGCTGTGATTTGAGCATCAAATTTTCAAAGCAGTATTGTCCTTTCAAAATGAGACTTTGGTATTAAAATTCCCTGTATGTTCAATGTTTTTCCTCCTTCACCTGAATTCCCTTTCCCCAATACTTGTGATTAGCATTCATAGCACCCAGCAGAGAATGTAAGCATTACTCATTGCTCTGGTCAGGAAGGATGCTTACAAAGGGCTGTGTCAGAGATCAGATCACTGACATAATCCTCCATTCTCAAATTTTTAAAGATGGGATCCCCGGGGGGTTCTTCCGTCCTTTCTCATTTACATGCTCATCAACCACCTAGTCTTGTAGATTTGCTTAAAGGAAGATTACTCGATTCACACTCACCAAGTGCATGGTTCCTGGTTTGGTTCAGTCCCTCATATTCCTTCTTTGGAAGATTATGGATGACAGTTAATAAAAGTCTCAGTTTTCCCCCTACCATGTATTAAACACAGAGATTGAGCATGGCTGTCCTAGACATGTGTCTGAGCACGTGATTCTTATATTTCCTGAACTTGATAGATTCTTCTTACAATAAATAAATAAATAAAAATAAAAAAATACGTGCAGTCTAATTAGGGCTTTAAGGATTTTTTGGCTTAGATTCATGTACATCTCCTTCCAAACTTCCCTTTTTACCACTGTGTACCCATCTACTCAGGATTCTCTTTATATATCAGATGATAGCATACTTTCCACGTTTTCTCTCCATGTTAGGCATAGTCTGGATTTTTTCATCCATCAGATTAGCATCTATTTATCAGGCACTTTTCACTAACCCAAACCTCATGGTAGATACTCTGAACATAGCCCTCTAGCTTTTCCTGGCTAGCTAACCCCAGTGACCTTGTGACTGTTGTTAGGGGTGTGACATAGATTCAGATGCATGTTTATACCGTTAATTCTATGGTTAACTGCAACAACCTCTTAACCTGTGTGTCTCCTTCAATAAACTATAAGCATCTAAAAAGCCAAGTTGCTAACTTAATGCTGAGCATGTTTTCAAAGTCTGATGCGGGGCTGTGCTTCCTCGTTTTTTCAGTAGAGGGCTACAGATGAAGCAGAAGACAGCTTTCATTACGATTGCCTTCAAAGAAGTGTCTGGTTATCTTATGAAGAAGACTGCGATGAGTGACATTTCTCAGCAGCAGCATCGTGAACACTGGAGAACCAGGAGCTTCAGCTCCCAAATACCTGCCGTGGGGGAGACTATTTCTCAATACCATGCTTGTATTGTTGCATTAGCGCAGAGGTCAGACTATCTTAAACTAATGGTCTTTGCTACCTTAAAATTTGCTTATTTTACATGGCTGCTTTAAAAATATTTTCCCCAAATATTCTGCAGTCTTTCATTTGTAAAACATACATAGCTACTTCAGGCAACAATAAAAAGGGACAGAACTGTTGCATATTATTGGAATGATATTAGGAAACTTTAAAGTACACTTAAATAACTGGCTCCCTTGTGGCTTGTCATACAGCAGTCAATAAGAGAGAAAGAAAGCCTCACATTTTTGAAGCTTGCATGAACAAAGGTTTAGATTAGTGTTCTCAACTAGGGGCTAATTTTAATGCAATTTGTTTGTTTGTTTGTTTTGTTTTGTTTTGTTTTGTCAGAGTCTGTAGCTGTTTATCTATCAAAATTGGTTCTGCTGGTATCTAGAGAATAAGGAAAGAAATACTCCGGGATCTTGCAATGCTTTAGGAAGGCCAGCACTATAAAGATTTGTCCAGTTGGTCCTGGTAAAGGTAACTAAAATAGCTGAAAACTTTTTCTTAGATAATGAGCTAATGAACAGTACATATAAATAATACATGTGTCATGTTCCCTCGTATTCACCAACGACAGAATTTTTTAGCTTTGGACAATATGAATATTGCAGGGTAGAGAAGAGAGTGATGGTGACATTTCGGAGAGATTCACGATGCAGACCTTTTCTGATGAGTGAGGAGGCACCTAGGTTGAGCTGAGGGACGCAATCCTGCCTGAGATAATCCAGGAGGGATACTGAGTCATGTCCGAGCAATAGGAAGAACTGAATTCATCAAGCAGCGATGGGTTTGTCATGTGTGAGAAATAAAAGTTAGGCTTTTGTGGAGGGAACAGAGAACAAGAGGGAAAATGTACAGGATAAAGCCAAAGATGATACTCAAATAACATCACAATGACCATCCTAAGCTATAGAGAATGGCAAGGACTCTCTTATATTCTGGAGAAGAAAGGAAACCACTGAAAGGTGTTTTGTTATGGATGTTGTTTGTTTCTTTGCATGTTTGTCTACAGAGATGTAGCTTGCTACAAATTAATTTTTAAAACACTACTGTGTTGTCTAAATGAAGAAAAACTACAGAGAAAAATGGAAGTTTGTTACTGCAATAACCCAGACAGAGACAAAGAGGATGGCAATTTGCATGAAGATGATACAGTGGAGTTAAAAAAAAGACTATAGATCCTATGATCATTTTTCTGTATCTCACAAGATATATAGAATTGTTAGCTGGATAAATAAACTCAGAATTCAGGGTTACTGCTAATAATACATGCCTGAAGAAATCAGTCAGAACTACAGCTCTGGGATGTGTGAGGTTGCCCAGGAAGTGAATGTAAGCAAGAAAGGAAGAGAAACATAGTCTTTGATCTAGGATGCCCCAGCGTTTAGAGATATTAGAGGAATACAGCCAGTAGTTCTGAAGAGGAATACTGATGGAGGTGAGCAGAAAACCAAGTGTTCAAGACCACAAGGGCTGCCAAAGACTACAAGAGATGTCCAAGTAAAGCAATAATGTCACAGGTCAAGTACCCTTGAAAAGTAAAAATTATAGTAATGGAGAATGTATGTCAGATTTGGTGATGTGAAGATCACCAGCAACCAGCACAAAGCACGTGATCAAAACCCTGAGTAAAGTCACTGTCTTACGTACTTGGGGAATGTAGGCAATAATGGTCCTAGTAATTGGAGAGAGAAAGAATGTATTACACAAAATAGCATGCCTCTAGAGAAGGCAGCAGACTGGGAAAAAGACAAACAGGCAGGTGAAACAAAAATCAGTGGTGTAATCCTTAAGTACCCTTATTACACTTTCTATTGTAAGTTGTGTTACTTCTAGTGTTCTGAAGGAACCAGAGCCAACATCCAACACCATGTATGAAATGGCTGTTAGACCTGGAGAATGTAAGCTTCTCCTTTGAGGAGTTTAAAAGAAATAGGTTAGTGGCTAGAGGTTCTATAAAATCAAAGCCCTTTTGCATTTCCTTGAAGAGGAATATTATTATCTTTGCTAGCAGAAATATGTCTGTGCTGATGAGAGAAGGGAAAACTGCACAAAAAGAACTCAGGGCTGGTGCAACTAGAGCTTGTGTTTCCACAAGCACTCACACCTTCTGCCTTTCTTTCATCTGTTGGGCTTTCTGCTACAGTGGAAAACATTCTCTAAAGTCGTAGCTTTTATACCCCCCTGTTTACTAAGCTCAGTACAAAGAGAAAGAAATCCCTTCTCATTTACTTGCTGTTTAATACTAAAAGTATTTTTGAAAGTTCTTGCTTGAATCGTACTCATTTATTGGCAAACCTAAATTGCATGTCTTCATCTGCAGTTAAGCAATGGCATCTCAGAACATTTAGGATATACACACAAGTGTAACAAATTGACCCAGTTGACTATATGTATTAACCAGTTCCAAAACCAGAAAAATCTCACAACTTAAAAAACAATATGTTGTCATCACAGATATATCTGATGGATGGAAAAAGAAACTGGGTCAGTTCTTAAGGAGACACAGCATCTTCTGCTTTCCACAGTTATGTGCAGCTGGGACTTTGTATATCAAGATGGATTCTGGTTCTAGAGATGCAACTAATTGTAACTGAAAACACATTAAATAAAAGCGTGACCATTCTGAATACATATAGGCCATTTATTTCTTCCCACTAATCCCCACACAATATAACACAACCATTATTTATCTGTGACTTGTACTGTATTAATTTTATGAGTAACCTACAGATGATTTAAAGTTTACAGGAAAATAGGTACAGATTGAATGCAAATGCTGATACTGTTTACAAAAAGCTTGCTTTGGACTCCAGGGACAATACTATAACCACATCAGCGTATAGTTGCCAAAGGAAAGTGTACCATTATGCTTAGTTCATTTTTTGCTTTTCCTCACTAAGGTGAATAATACATTAATGTAGAAGGATTCTTTTTTATCATTGGAAACTTTGGTTTACATAGGAATGGGTCACAGACAAAGCTGTGTGTTTCCAAAAGCTGAAGAGATTTGTTTCGCAATGTAAATAGCTACACAAAATACTGTCTTTTTTTTTTTTTGAGACGGGTTTTGCAGGCTCACCTTGATCTTATAGAGATACTACTCCTGCCTCTGCCTCTCAAGTACCAGTATTAAAGGCATGTGTCACCCACTGCCTAGCAGAAAGTTATTTTTATTTAAAGAAAAATTCATTATACAAGTATGTATACATGTAAATGTATAGATAACAAGTAATTTTATCTAGCATTACATTTTTTTCAAGAATTGTTTATTAATTATTGGCACAAGAGCAAAAAAGATGTTCTTTGTGAAGGAGGTCAGATCCAAGCATCCCATGAAGTACCATACCTATGAGCCAAATGATATCTTTTAGCCCAGATTGCAGGTCAACACAGTTACAATTAATATGAATTTTGAAGTTGGCAGAGGAAATGTGACTCTCTTTTTTAAGCTTTACCTTCAGGTCTTCAGAGTCTACCCAACACTACCAGAGTCCTACATAATTATTTATGTAACCACTAGAACACCCACACTGCTTACTTTTCATTTTCATAATTTGCTAGCATTGCGACAGCTAGAGGCTGCCAGGAGATCTCTTGTAGCATTCATTACCCCCCTTTACTCAGGCACCCACTCTTTATCCCTGCCTTTCCTGTCTTCTCCTACATCCTTTTCTCCGAATACCACTTCCCCTGTAATTGCTTCCATATTAGCACATTACGTCTTGCCAAAAGTTTAGAAGCACAGAGCAGCATCTAAAGACCAAGGAGAAGCTCATCTGTGTAGCAACATAAAGAAGAGGCATCCCAGTCACCCAGGAAAGTAGTTTGTCAACTTATAACGGTCACTAAGCTGTGCTGCCAATCACACCAGATTTTGAACTGCAAATATTAGCTGCTAGGTCGACTCAGATATCTGTGAATTTGAAAGTGATCCTATTAGTGTAAATAGAAAAATGCATGGAAGAGTCTAATGCTTCCCGCTTTGGCACCATCTTGCAGCCTGGTACACACACTACAGGTGCTCTTGGAGAGTGAGCTGATGGCCCTGCCACGCACACTGTAAACAATTATTATGAAACTCCTTTTAGTTTTCCTTGACCCTTTCTGTGCTTCTCTTCGTGAAAACCTTCATTACATGTCAAAGGCTGTAGACTAATATATCTGGTTCTAGTTCTTTGCAAAATTCTTTTGTTTATTTTCCCAATAGCAGTTCCCATAATCACATACAACTAGGAAAAGAGGTGTAAAGGGAGGAGAAGCCAAACAACAGAAAGGTCACAAATTTTAGGCCATGAGGGGTTTTTTTATTGTTATTTTTGAAGTGTGTTCAGCACGGAGACAAATTGTACATTTACCGCAAGTCACTGGGACCTAACGAGCTCCTAATGTGTCCCATACTTCAAGGTTTTGCAGAGCAGACCAGTAACTTAGCAACCACAGCTAAACCTTGACAGGAATAATCATTATTTGTGTTGTCGCTTCAGGCTTTCCCACTGTAGGTTTCTCCCTATTCTATTTTTTTTCCTGTCCTGTTGCTTTCGTTGCTTTCTTTAAAAGGACCCCAGATCAAGGAAGAACAGCTAGGCTGGCAAGGGAGAATTTTCCTCCCGTTGCTTCAGGCCATAACTGGCATGGCTGGAGCAGAGACCTGGAGCTGAGAGTTGCTTCCTTCTTTGACACTTTGACAGAAGGGTGCAAAACCCAGGTGTGGTAATGCCAGGTGGATACCAGGATGTATTTGGCACAAACTTAAAACCAGGGAATTCTGAGATTATGAATTTAACCCTTGTAGGTTTTTCCACTCAGGAATTAACACAAAATGCTTAATATCCAAAATGATCTGATCTTGATAAGGAGAAATTTTGCAAGAATAACTGACAGGAGTAAGTCACATGGTTAGGGAACAAGCATTCTTCTTCAGTTAAGATCTTCCCGGCAGCCCACGTTGGTTTTCTACTGAAGTACTAAGTGAACAACCACTTGATTAGGGGAGGTAGTCTCTTGTGTCCTCAAAAAGACGAAAATTGGTCTTACAGATGAATTCAAAGGTTAAATGCCTAGGCCAGAAAGTACAATTTGGATTTGATAAGTGTAACCAGAATGAAGAATTCTAAAAATTGCAGGAAGAATCATGAATTCAGCCTGTTTTATGGTTTCCCCAAAACTGAAGGTGTTAAGTCTCTGGTAGTTTACACAGGCATCGCTATCAGGGAGGAAGAGACAATGGAGAGAAAGAAGGTTATGAAGTAGATCAGCTTCTGAATTCAGTTTGATCCATGTGCCAAAGAAGCTCAGAAAACAGAGAAGAAAGTGTTCTATTTAATTGGGTTAAGACGGGAAACTAAAATGAAAACTTCTTAGTTTACCTATATTTAAAAAATGGGAATAGCATGATATTGTGGGAATTCAAACCATTGAGCAATATAACTCTCTACCTTTAATCCTCTATGTGGCTGTGGGTCAACCACTCAAGGACTCACAACCTTCCTTATATTTGGGGAGCCCAGATAATTCCTGAATCTTAACACTATACATATACTGAAAACACTGAGTAAAAAGGCAGTGTAACACAGCACAGTCATCGGGAATGAACTATCTCAGAGATGAAAGCTTATTTCTTCCAATTGTTTTCCATAAAGGGAATAGTTACAATCTTTTCAACACAAAAAAAAAGCACTCCTGGGACCTTGTTAGTTAATGCATTTTATGTTCTCTATTAACAAAGAATAGATACTTTGTAAATTTGGTTTATAAAAATTATTGTTGCAGATTCTTGTGGGAAAAAAAAACTTTAATGAATGCTTAGCATCCATTTTCCATATATTAGTTTTTGGAGTAATCTCTTTGCTGCATGTAACTATGTTTTTGAGTGATGGTTATTAAAGAGTTTACAGGTGGGTCTTGCTTCATTTTGGATGTAACATGCATATTCAGGTGGCAGAGCTAGCAGATGGGAGATAGAAGACACACAAGGACAACTCTTTAAGCCTTTGGGATTTCTTCCTTCTTTGGGAGAAAAAATTTAGATGTGTAAGGGAAATGTTGACTCTTTAAGGAATCATGTTGAAATTTGATGTGAACCTATGCATGGCTTCAAGATCTCTCATTGGTATAACAATGAATCAAGCCAAATTTGCTTTGTAATTAGAACCTGCTTGTTCAATTCCTATCTCTCAGTCTCTTGGCTCAAATTAAACAGTGTAATTGCAAAGTTGCTGTATTTTGCAACTCTGTAGAGTGGACATTGCCACAACAGTCTACACAAATGAAGAACACACTATTACTCTGGGGGTACCATTCACATCCATCATGCTGTGACTGATGCCCTTTCAATACACAAAGGGCAGGACTAGTACATTCACTTCTCTAAGCAAATATTTCTTTCTTAGATAAGTAGGCAGTTTTCTCTCTAAGTGTTGGAGAATTAGATTCATATGTCTGATGACTGAGATTTAGCCCCAAAGCTATGGTCCAGTCTCTAGACAGTGACTGAATGACACCCTGCTGCCACATGAGAAGGAAGAGAGGAGCTAAGGGAAAGAAGAATCTGTTGGAGGGAGGAGACACTGGCAACATGCAGTAGAGCTATACAAGAAACATGACTTTTTCTTAGCATCATCTATATTCCAAATTGCAGCCCAAGGACAGCATTAGCAGTAATATATGGAGCCAGTGCAAGCAGAGAGAAGAAATGTGCAGGAAGTCTTAAGAGATGAGAGTTCATGTTTATGTACCCAGTCATATCTCAGGGGGAAAACAGTTTTGAATTCTATAATAAGATAATTTAGCGCTTTCCAACTTGGGATGCTATATACTAGCAGTCTAGAAGAAAACAAAGAAAATGACCAGTATATGTTTTGTCTGCCTTGTTTTCTTTCTTTTTAACCAGGTCAAATTCTGGGAGCACAGAAATATACTTTCTTCTTTTGCATTTACTGAGAAATATAAAAAGAATGTGAGAGCAAATTGTGATGAATTTTTATGAAGTAAAATAAATGCATTTATCCCTTGGGTTAGAAAGATTGTGGTTATCATCCATAAATTAGGTGTGAGAATGGGATTAGGCTAGGACTGTGGTCCTCTAAGACAATGCTCAAATAATATCCTATAGAAGACATGAGCTTAATGTTATTTATGGTAATACATTTTATGTTCCTCATTTTGGAGAAGATATACCAAGGAAGTCATAGAACTATTCAAAATAAGGTAAGAGTAACTCTGTTTCCATTGATGGCACAGACAACACTGAGTTTTACATAAAAAGGGCATCTCAAAAGATAAAGTCACTCATGGGAAAGAAAAGTTTAATGCAACTCTGTAGCTTGGTTTACAATATTCTTTGCTGTTCTGTAGCAACAACACATTACTTGATACTGGGAAATGTGCCATCTTGCTTTGACTATAGCCACCAGTTGAAGATATTCAGCTAAATCTCACCTGAACATTAGGAGAGGGACACGGTGAAGACATGCGAAGCACACTGTCTTTCAGAATGTGTAGATTTGGTCCTGGCTCTGCTATTTACTAGTTCTTCAGTGTTTAGTAATGCAATCCCGTCTGTCTGTCACAGTCTTTATGGAGTGATACATGAAACTAGGGAAACCCACTCAGCTGTGAAGATATAATGGCAGCACTTTCCAAATCACCGTGCACCTGAGTTCCTCCTCCCTGAATGACCCAGCACAGCTGTCCCAGCCACTTGCTTCTGGCTTCCTTGGGGTTTTGGTAGTGACAAGCATTTACTTATTGAAGCCTAAAAGGCAAATAACTCAGGTAATTCCTAAAATCTTTTTCTGCTTGTAGCAGGGTTTGAGGCAATGGCTCCAGCTTCCAGGAGACAATACTTCCTCTTGGATGCCATGTAGCATAGAGCACGTATGAAGACACACCCAGATTGCATTGGGAATTCCACTCCTGGGCTCCATGGGATTCCAGCTATTCCTTTAATTGCCCCCAGCTTGGGGTACTAGTGTCATCCCAACTGTACTACTCTCCAGCCGCTGTACTACCACGTTCAGCTTTTCGTCTCGGTATGCCCAGTGTAATCAAGTCCCTCCATGTGGACTAGCAGAAATGTCTCTGTTATTTTGAAGGGACCCTTCAACATTAAATAATGGAAAGCCTAGGACTTTGTAGAAATACAAAAAGGGGCAGAATGATCAGTTTGGAATCCAAATCTGCCAATTAACTAGCTAAGTAACTGTGGGGGCTAGTTATTTTATCTCTTTAACTAAAATTATCGGAATAATAATACTTATGCTGCAAGATGGTTCTAAGAAGTAAATGGGAAAACACATGCGAAATGGCATCTGGCACATGTTAAGTGTCCAATAAACGTTAATTTCCCTCCTTCTATTCAGCATTCAAGAAAAGAAAGAGGGCCTTCTTCTAATAATTATAAAACAGTGCAAACCTGTGTAGGAAGAACGGTGCAGAGAAATACTAAACCTGACCCTGACTTCAGGTAACTCTACCCTGAAACCAAATTAGAAGGTCTCCCTTCTTTGGTTGAAAAGCCCATATTAGCTGGCCAGGATTTCCTAACGAAACACCATCAGCCGGGAGACCGAAACAACATAAGGTTCTAGTTTTATGCTTCTGGAGGCATTGAAGTGCATGAGCCACAAGTTAGAGAACTTAGTTTCAGATAAGAGAGCCTCTTTCCTGGCTCATAGACAGCCATCTTTGTGCTACGTTTTTCACATGGCTGTCCTGTGTACATAGGAGGAAGCAATTGTGCATGTGTGTGATGTGTCTAAAAACACGTATCTTTTTTCCCTTAAGAGTCATACAGCCTATTATGTGATAAATTGAAAAATGCCTTATTTGTAAAAAACAAACAAACAAAAAAGACAATTCAAAATTAGCCCAGTGATCTCAAAACAAATTATAAAGAAGGGGAAATTGGGAAGTGAAAATAATTCAGAGATAGCAAGAGTAACCACATATTCTCATACTCAGCTTGGAGGAGCCAGAAGAGGAATCTTGTGTATATATAAGTTTATTGAAATAGGACACTAATCTTATAATGTCTATTTAATTTTACCTGCTTAAATACCTTATCTACAAACACAACTATATTGTATTATGGCTTCGAGTTATAAATTGGAGGGAATACAGTCACTCCTTAATATTATGTCTCATTTTATGATATGAACTGAAGCAGCTGTATCTATTTAACAAAACTAAGAAATCTTTCTAGCCAGATGGTGGCAACATGTGCCTTTAATCCCAGCACTTTGGAGACAGAGGTAGGGGAATCTTTGTGAGTTTGAGGCCAACCTGGTCTACAAGAGTTAGTTCCGGGAAAGGCTCCAAAGATACAGAGAAACCCTGTCTTGAAAAACAAAAAAAAAAAATTAAAAAAAGAAATCTACTTTATAATATCAAGTTGCCAGTATTCTCCAAACAAATTTTTCATACACTTAAAATCATCTTATCTTATATGGAAACCAATATACTCTTAATACAACTTTATCTGTTTTGTTTTTCCTAGTTTTTATTTGCTCTCTGAGAATTTAATTGCTTTGATCATATTCACCTCCTGCTGCAATTGCTGCCACATCTGTCCTCTATTTCCTTCCTCACCATGGAGAGAAGAGGTGTACATGAATGGCCACGTCTAGCCAAGGAGCTCCTGGCAATTGAAAGCTCTTGGTAGAGGGAGTGTATAATGTCTGTAAGAATATATCTCCTGATACACCCCCATAGTCCAGGGGACACATCTAAGAATACATGAGAACCACAAATTGTATTTGGTCTTCTTAATAAGTGTTTAAAGATTATTTGAAAAGTCTTTCATGCAGGTATATATCATGAACTGAATATACTCTCCCTAGCCCGGTACTTCATATTCTCTTTCTTCTCATGCCTCCTTCCTTTAATTTGTCCTCTTTCCTCCTCTAGACAATGTCATCCCTAGCTTCTGTTTTACATATGCATGCCTGATTTTGTTTGACTAATGAAACACAACTGAGAGAAAAACGTAATAATTATCTTTCCGAAACCAGTTTAATGTGCTTAATATGATTATCTCCAGTTGCATCTAATTTCCTACAAATGACATAACTCCATTCCTCTTTATAGCTAGGATAATGCTCTTGTGGCTATGTACCAGATTTTTCTGTATCCATTCCTCTCTTGATGGATACTTAGGGTGGTCCCATATTTGACGAGTATGAATAGTGTTGCAATAAACATTGATGTACAAGTACCTCTCTGATAGTTTAACCTGGTGTCCTGTGTGTAAGTAAGTACCCAGACATGGTCATATGGAAGATTTATTTTCAGATATTTTCTATTTAAAAAATTAATTTAAAATATTTTCTCTTTCCTTTCCACCCCAAGCTGTCTCAAGTATCTCCTCCCATTTCTTTTCTTTCTTTTAAATTCATGTCCTTTGTCTCTCTTTTCTTTTATTGTTGTTGTTACACACATACATACACATACACACTTTTTAAAAAAATTATTTATTTTTATTTTATGTGTGTAAGTGTTTTCCCTGCATATGTTTATGTGAAATAAGTGTGTCTAGTAGCCAAAGAGGCCAAAAGAGGGCTTTATATCCCTGGGAATTACAACACTTTTAACAATATCCCTTTCTTAATATATAAATCCAATGTGCTCAGTTTACTGTTACTAGTATGAATGTGACTTCAGAGTTGACCACTTGATATCAGATAAGTAATTGAGAGGCTCATCAATGGAAAATACTATTTCTTCTGCTCTCACAAGGATCAGCAGTATAGAAGTGTTTCTTTTTTCTACGCCCTGCCAGTACCTTTTGTTGTTTGTTTTCTTAATGACTTATATTCTGACCAAGCTTACTTAATAAACATTGAGAATTCGTTTCTATTTCCAATGATTTAATTTCTCTCTGCTCTCTGGATTCATGTTGATATTTGTGTTGCATGTAAATTTAATTAAAGAAAAACTAGTTGACTTGGGACAAATTTAACTCCCTGATTTGTAACAACTGAGAGATGCCACAAGGAAATAATCAGTCTTTCATGGAAAACTGATTACTTAGTTTCAAAGAAAGTGGTTGTACTCCTTGAATCTGCAGCATAATCTGTTATATCACAGCTACTGAAAGAATAATTCTTGGATTTAAAAAAAATGGTTTGAAAATAACCATACATGTGAGATGTTGAAGAGTTAGCAGAAGGTTCAGGGAGCATTTAGGGAAAGTCGGTTATCCACAGGAAGTTCATGTCTATATGCTTGGAAATTCAAGAGTATAAAATGCCCAACTCTGAAGGCTGAAGAGATGACTCAGTTAGGAGCACAGGCTACTCTACAGGAGGACCTAGGTTGATTCCCAGCAGCTACACAGTGTCTCAAGTTGTCTGTGCTCGAGATTCAGAACACTATCACCTCATTCTGGCCTCTGCATACATGTGGTGCACGAACATATAGGCAAAACACCCATATACATAAAAAGAGTAAAGAAAATGCTCAAATTGCCAGGTTATTATTTCATTTATATATTTTTGCAACCTGACATGTCTATAATAAATTTAAAATGAGTTATATTTGAACTGGTTTAATTCATCACTTCATGTCTAATTTGTAATCTATGAAATAGCACAATTTTGTCCAATTACAAAGGCTTACATCATATGATATGATATTTTCCATAAGTCCAATGCTTCAAAGGGTCAAAAAGAATCTTGGGAAGTGTTGACACAAATTACCTTTCCATATTTACCCAGAGGCCATGAAATTTTTGGTCAAATTTTCAGTGGATACTCAGAGAAAAAAGTGTAAGTAATTCTTATATCAAACAATCTAAAATATGATGTCAGTGGTTAGCCAAGAATAATAGGTTTCTTGATGCTTGTTTAAAGTTTTGTATTGGGTTTTCACAGGCAATCTCCCTGGAAAAGAAAATATTAGGAGAGTGGTCATTGTATCTGACTTTGAAAAGTTGGTGAGAAATAACTTTCTTATGTCAAGTAAGATCTGAAAGGCAACCTAGGGCTCTCAAACTAGCCTGCTGATAGTGCTATATTCTCTAAGACTATCTTATTTTCAGCAGGAAAGAAGATGAAATCAGAATTCAATAAAATATCTTTAAAAATATCTCAGTGCTCTAGGAAAAGCAACCTCCTTTGATAAATAAACATGCTTGTATGAATCTGACAAAGGGCCTATAATTTCCATAAATGAAGATATTGATTGCACTATAAGGATTAACAATTAGAAACATGTGGGTATTGTACAAAGGGGAAACTCTGTGATTAGGGTACATCCTTCTTCCTCAGCTAGTTCAGGCAGACATAGTAACTATTAAATAATATAAATGTATTTTTCAAAGTTCTGGAACTTGCAGGTCTGCTGTCTGGCTGCTGCCAATGTCAAAGTCTGATAAGGGCCTGCTCAGGATCCATGCCGCCGTCTGTCTTATCATCAAATCTTCACAGGGTGGAAGGAAAGAGAACTGTCTAGACTTCGCTTACCATGGACACTAATCTCAGTGACAAGAACTCTAACTTTGACTTATTCCTTCTATAGGCTCCCAACTCCAAATAATTCCAAATGAGAACATAATACTTCAGGTACACCTTTGAAGGGGACACATATATTCAGTTTGTCCCCCCACTCAATGATAGCTGTACTCATATTTAAGACTGTGTCTTGAAATAATTAAAAATGTTTCCATCAAAAGTAATAGTGGCAAGGGCAATTCAATTTTTATAGGATAATTTTCCCTTCCCCCTTATTTTCCATTATTTATGTGTTACATTACTTACTGGAATAATGAACTGGCAACTTTGTTCAGATTCCCATCTGCCATATTTTCACTGGGTTCCTCATAAAGAGATGTCCATGTCTTTCCCTCCATGAATGCTGTACTGTGTCCAATGTTCCCACATTTACTCTCAAACTTGGATATAAAAGGGTGGAGCTAAGTGGTAGAGAATCTGCCTAACAAATACTGGGGTAGTCCTGACACTTTTGGGTTACTGTATGTCCAGTCTCTGCTTAACTTATGCTTGTTTTCTCATTAAGGAAAGAGATGCTGCCTTGTGAATGTTAGCGACCACAGCCCAACAAAATGAGTGAGTGTGTGATGGTGAGGTACATAAACTTCAGGTTCAGACAGTCAGAGCCAGCCATAATGCCTAGGAAAGCAGTTACCTCTCTCTGATGTCCTATAAACTGAGTTTACTGAGAAGATTAAATGAATATGTATGTCACTTAGAGCAATGGCTGACAGATCACACTGAATAAATGTTAGCTGTTCTATCATTTCTAACTGAAAGAGTGTCATATCCACCATGCATCTCACCTTTATGGTTATTATTTTATGGTCGTATTTTAAATGTTGAGGACTAATACTTTTTTGTATTTTTGATAAGCAGGATTATATTGACTAATGAATCAAGGAACATACTTCATGGGCAGAAGAGAATCTAGGAAATACTTAACACATATTAATTTTATGTCAAGTTGTTTAAAGACTTTAATTTTAATAAACTGCATAGTCAGTGTTTGGCCACCTGGAAATAATGATCACATAGCTTGTTCCTGTACCACATACTCATGACAGCAAGATAGCCTTACAAAGAGATTTGGAGAGTGTTAAGTGTGTAGATATAGTATTGGGAATACTGTGCTTATGTAACAGGTGAGGTAAAGCAGGAGAAAGAGTCTCTCATTTATCACTATGAAATCAGATTGAATGAGACAATCTTACTTTTCATTTAAAGCATTCTCAAAGCAAACGGATCTGTTAGTCTAAGTGCAATGGACACATGCTTTTCCATTGAGAAACAATTTTAAATATCAGATGGAAATTAAAGTTTGATATATCTCAAACATGTTGCAATTCATGAAACTGTTTACATGCAGCAATGAAATAAACTCTAAGTTTGGGAAGTTTGGACTGTTATTTAGCAAACATCTCTAAATAAATTCAACTCAGTGGTACATTGTCTGTTATTTGTTAATGACCAAATTGTCCTCTCTAACCCTGGCTTTGCGCTTAAATAATATTCATGTTTTCCTTTGGATTCGGTTGTCACAATTCCGTCCACTGATGTGCAAATAACTGTGGGTGGATGTAAATGCCTGTAAAAAAAATAAAATTTAAACCTTAAATCAAGACGATTCTGTGGCTTTGATTATTTTTTATGTTTGTGAGGTCTTGAAATTGTTTAGGGAATTTTATTATGCATTTCAAACTGCATGCTTAATATTTCCAACCGTGAAATGGTAATAGAGAGTTTATTCCCAAACTTGCAAATGAAACTCAGAAAAGTTCACAAAGGGCAGAACACTGGAGAATGTTGTCTGAATTAAAAATGCCATGCTAAATTGCAGAAATAATCAGAAATCAACAAAAGGAAGCTTTTACAGGACTGGGTGTGAAAAAGTGGTACTGTTACAGATAGGGGCAGTCTACAGGAAAATGCCATGTACATACTTCAGAAATCATAATGTAAATATCAACTTACCTGGGTACCAATCGTGCCTCTTCCTTTTGTTC